>VWZO01020938.1:0-101700 GCA_013396975.1 Bucco capensis | reverse complement strand
TTTTTTTTCCCCCCCCCCCCCCTTTTCTGTGAAGATAAAATGTAGTCTTTCAAGGAGTCCTATTCCTTCCTTGAAGACTTTTTATATTGATCTGAAACCACAGAGCTGAAATTGGTCATATTTTAGCAGTGTTCCTTCTCTAATGACATTATATAACCCTACTGTTTAAGTGGAAAACTTGCTGCAGTATTTCCATTGCTGGAATTTGTGGAACAGTCAGTGAGGGACTTCTCTAAAAATCCCTTATGAGATACTGCAAATGGAATACTTCACTGATATATCTGTGAATGCATAGTGGAACTCTGAAGAAAAGATTCCTTAGTCATGCTTCACGGAAGCATACCATGAACTTGCTCCAGAAATAACTAATGGGAGAGATGTTGAATAACCCCTGTATGAATACAGATTTTTGTGTTTTCTCTTTGGCCTAGTGCTTCACTTATCACAGGCCAACTAACCAACACACTTCTTGTTAGTGCAACTTCACATTTTTCAATTAGTCATAACTACAAAAAAATTTATCTCCCTCAGAAAAAGGGACAAGACAATTTCACTTTCTCTCCCTACCCCCTTTGGCAGTTGATGAATTTAAAGGCTGCTACATATTAATTATCCCCCACCATAAAAATGTTAGCTGTTTTTGCAAGGCTTTGCTGTTACTGTAAAAATGTGGGAAGTTTAAACATGTGTAGGACTTGCCGTTCAACTGCAGCCATTATGTCATAGAGCTTTTCTCTCTCTCTCTGAAAAATAAAAAGGGAAAAGGTGGGGTGGAGGGATGAAATTGTAGCCAAACATATACAGAGGCTTTTGGTGGTTGTTTTGAAGTCTGGTTCTAGAAAAAAAAAATGTAGTGCAGAAGGCTTCGTAGCCTCACATGTTCTTTTATCTCCACTATCATAAGCTTGTTGCTTCAGAACATGGCAATGTGTTTGTAATCTCTCAGTGAAACTAGATGTTACATAAGTTTGAAAGTAACAAATATCCATCTTCAGCTAATTTAGCCTGGCCTTTCAAGCTTATGGTACCATATATGAAATAGATTCTATTTTTGGACGTAACAATCTGCAGGGTGAGGTTAAACAACTGAAGGATGTCAAGAGTCTGTGCAAGCTCAGCTTCAGAGAAAATAGGTACCCAGTAGGTCTAAGTAACTTAAACTGAGCCTGTTAAATTTGCAGTCTCTAAACAGACAAATTTGCAACTAAATCCACATAATTTAACTGTAGACATGCCTGCGTGAACCAAATTCTTAGGTCCCACTGTAGTCAAATTTATGCCAGAAAAATGAGTCTCAAAACAGGACAAAAAAACAAAACCAAACCCACACCCCTGTCCCATCATAACATAAACAGTTTGAATTTTTGAAAAATTTAAATATCAAAAATGCTTGCACTTACCCAACGCACAGGTAAACCAGTTGGTTGATAATGTCACAAACTGTTGGGAACAAAATGAATTCAGCACTCTCATGTAATATAAACCTTTGCAGAAAGTAAGTGCTGTTATCAAGAGAACATAAAACACTAAGCAGATGTATTGTTGCACAGAAATTATAAAGGTATGTGAGGCACATGAAATGAGTTGGGAGCTAGACACAGAATCTGATATTCCTCTCTTATTGCTGTTGTGCTGTTCTCATGTTCATCACATGAGAAATTGTTACTGTATGGTTTCACAGCACTTTCGCTGAGGGAGGACAGTGTTACTTGGATGCTAACTGAAAATGTATGGTCTTAACACTGAAACATTACTTTGCATATTAAATAGTAAAAGTTCTTGAAGCTGAAGTTTCAACAGTAAAATACTCCAGTTACCTTGCTAGTCTTTAGTAAAGCCACTTGGTACTGTTTGTCTACATCTGTGGAGTTTTTTGTAAAATTGATTCACCTGAAGTGTCCTTCTGCAGTTATATTTCTTAAGTTTCCAATATAGTCACTCTGGATACAGTAGTACCCAGGGAATGCTTTTGCATTTTGAAGTGTATACGTGTATTTGTCTTTAAACTTAAATTCTGAACAAGTCTGTTTGAAAAACAAACAAACTCTACTGCTCAGAAACTACTTTTAATATATTTTGGAATAGTGGGGCTTTTGCCATTGAGTGCTGGGGCCTTATGTGGGCTTTTAAAAATAGCCACATGGTGTGAACCTCTGTAGGTATCTCCTCCTTTACATATGATTCCTGCTCCTTCTAATGTTTTAGGGAGAGGACTGAATGATGGCTTAATTAAGATTTGTAATGTTATTTAAAAGCCTTTCCGTCCTGTTAATTGGTTGAAAAAAGATCTGAATCTTTTAAAGATTGGGATTAGAGTTGTATTAGATTAGAATTGTATTAGATTAGATTAGAACTTGTATTTTTTACTGAACATTATTAATTCATGGTTTGAACTTGTGATAAGCGCTTTTCTGTTTGCTTTAGAGATTGTTGTGCATTGTGAGATGACAGTTCGATGATAATGAGCTGTTCAGGGGAAGAATTAATACCAAGTGACTGAGTAATGGCATGTGAAACTGAATTTTGTCATATCGAAATGTATTTGGAGAAGAACAATCCATACTTTACATATGTTAGATTCTGAATTGGCTGTCCTCACTGAGAAAGGAGTTGGAGTTACAGAAGGCAGTGCTCTGAAAACTTAAGATCAATTTTCCAAAGTGGTCAAAAAAGCATGTAACATGCTGGAAGCCATTAGAAATAAATGAAGAACCACATGAGATTTTTTTTTTCCATTTGATACAGCTATTCTGCTGTGTTGTCCTCTCTTACCCTTCATCTTGGAAAACAGATTTGGAAAAATATATGACTGGTGAGGATAATCAAAGTATCTTCATGTAAGGAATCACAGAATAATTGTGGCTGGAAATGACCTCTCGGATCACTGAGTCCAGCCAACAACAACAACAACAAAAAAATCAACGCCACCATCAAAACAAAAACCACAACCAACAAAACCACCACCACCACGCAAACCCTGCCCTCACTAGAGCATGTCCTGGAGCACCACATCTACACGTTTCTTAAACACTTCCAGGGATGGTGACTCAACCACTTGCCTGGGAAGGCTGTTCCAGTGCCTCACCACTCTTTCTGTAAAGAATTTCTTCCTAATATCCAATCTAGCAACCCCCGTCATTGTCACAACTTCATACCATTCCCTCTGATTCTGTCATTAGTTACTAAGGAGAAGAGACCAACACCCACCTCTCTACAACCTCCTTTCAGGTAGTTGTAAAGGCCAATAAGGTCCCCCCTCAGCCTCCTCTTCTCCTAACTAAACATGCCCAGCTCCCTCAGCCTCTTCTCACATGACTTGTTCTCTAAACCCCTCACAAGCTTGTTAGCTCTCCTCTGGACACGCTCCAGCATCTCAATGCCTTTCCTATAATAAGGGGCCCAGAACTGAACACAGTACTCCAGATGAGGCCTCACAAGTGCCGAATACAATGATTAAGTAGACCAGAGCTCACCACTTGGGGAAGATATGTTGGCAAATCAAAGGTAGGAGCCTGTAAAATCATGAGTACTATGGCAAAAATGAGCAAGGAATGCTTATTATACAAGTGTAGTAAATGATAAAAAATAAACTATTGGTTGATAGCTTCAAAAATACTGAAGCAAACTGATAAACTGTAGAACAAACTACCCCGGCATATCGTGATTGAAATTCTTAGACAAACTAGGGGTGGAAAAACCATTGATGTAAAAATCAATACTTACTAAGTTGCAAGTAGGTGGACAACAGTATATACATTAGGAAGATACGATCATGTGCTTGACCTGTTTTTGTCTTCTCCAGACATCTATCCGCCTTTGTCACAAACAGGACTTTGGAGCTTTGATCTGAACCAGTAAAGCCTGTTAGATTTTATTGCAGGCCACTTGCCTTAAATACCAAGTGTCCCTTAATGGATCCTATTCATCCGTTTTATGCAAGGACCTGCCTGACAGTTCTTCAGCATTGGATAGATTCATAGGTTTTGCCTCTTCAGAAGGGAATTTAAGACTTTAGACTGACCTTTTTTCTGTCATTAGTCACTTAAATTTCAAGTGGTACCTAGGAAAAGTTTTGCTAATCTATTTCTTCCAGAAAGGGGTCCAGGCTTGCTTTGAAAATACCATCTGAAAATGGAGCAGTTTTTTTGTTCATTTATGAATGACTTTTGGAACCTTTCAAGTATTTTGAAATAAGGCCTCAATTTCTTAAAAGCTGAGCATGGTTGATCTTGCATTTCAGCTACTGGATCTTGCTACTATGTCCTGTGTACTTTTCCTCCCCTCCCCTGCCGCAGTATTTTTCTCTGTGAAAGTACTTGTATTCTGTAATCATCCCATTTCTCAATCTTTCTGAAAAACTAAACACATTGAATTCCCTAAGTCTCTCATTGTAAGGTAGCTTTCTGATCCTTGAATCGTTTTTATGGCACTTCTGCACCCTCTCTAGTTTTCCACCAAACACTTTAAAATGTGGACAAAGAGACTATACAGTGTTTCAGTTGCAGCCTCGACCCTGCCATGTATTTTGCTGTTTTTCTCTGTTCTGCAGATATGGCTGAAGTAGCTGGTTGTGTTAATCGGATGCCATGCTCCAGCATTTCTCAATTTTTACTGAAATCAAATAGAACTATTATAACAGCAACATTATATGAAACTGAAAGCAGAGAATTTATCATATTATCTCCAAACTAAAAAAACCAACAAATACTCAGTTTCAATTTATTTGCTAGATACTGGTAACTTTGTAAATCACAATACAGAGCTTTTCTAGTATGGACGTGAAAGTATAGCTAGAATTCCCCCCAAATCCTTTGACTAGTTAATACTTGCAGTATTTACTGATTTATTATTCTGATTGGAAAAATCTGTCATCTACCATCCATCAAATATTGTGATTATATGTAATGTGGAGTTTCCAGTTCCAGTCCAAAACCACTATATTTGAGCTTCCATTCAGTAATATTTTTGCAGCAGTGCTGCTTTTATTTTTGAGCTGGTTTCAGATTTGTCCACATGACAATCAGGGATTCAGTAGGATTTCTTCGTAGAAAGAACCTCAGATCTTAAATTCAAAGGTCTAAGTAGTGTTTAAATGTGTGTGAGTTTAGTATTTATTTGAAACACTGCATAATTTTCGGGGTTATAACAGTATGAAACATGATAGAACATGTTTAAGGATGAGTGATAGATTACATTCTGACTGTGTTGGTAGAATAAATAACAGATCTTAAGATAAGTTTCTTCTTTATTACTTGTAGTAGAACAGTGGAACAGAAGCCAACTCACTTTTATCTCTCAGTTCCTTTTTTTGTTTGTTTGTATTTCCGTAAGGAAAACGGTTTCCCTGTTTTTTTTTCTTTGAGAAAGTAGTTAGGCTTTTTGGATTTGATAATTGACAAATTTGAAATTTAATTTCTTCTGCTTGAGGGGAGAGCAAATTACTGCCTGAGTGTTCTGATCTCTGTTTGTGACATGCTTAATCTGGAGATAAGTGGTTTGTGGTTTGTGTTTCTGTTCCATAGCTAATATTGTCACACAATAGAGGCTGAAAACCCTTGTGGTAGTAGCTCTACTTTGAGAGCATGTCATGCATTGTAGCAGCTGCTTTGCACTGCATTTGTGTTTAAATAGGAGAAAGTGATCTATTTTGAATTTTAATACTTGTTCCCATGGCAAAGTAACTTCCTGTCTTGTCTTTTTCTTCACCATTGATTGATCTGTTTGCTTACTTATCCCCAGGGTTGGGGAGGAAGAAATCTAGAGTGAAAAAGTCTTCATTTAAGAATGTGCTGAATGCTTCCTAATGGCATTTGAGTTCAAAAGACCAGAGTCCTCTGGGTCTGGTTTATTTATGTAGTTTTAATTTGAACTGAGCCTCATTAATGAAAATGTGCAAAATAAAACAAGAACATCTCTTTAAAGTTCAAATATATAGATTGTGAGAGTGAGATTTATTTAATCTAGGAAGCTGTGGGTTAGCTATAGTAGTGTTCAAGTCCTCTGTTGCAAAAGATCTTACTTGTACTGACCATTAGTATTCACCAGGTTCTCAGTTTTCCTAAATTAATTGTTGTTTCTTCAGTTGTAAACTTTCAGAATCATTGGTCAGGTATCTGTGTCCCTGGCTTATGAAGTGAAGAGTTGAATGTAGCTGAGCAAAATGATTGCCAACTTGTTATAAAGTGATCTCTGTTTATGAAGAAATATTGTTAGAGTGCTCTTCACATGGACTGAGATTGGGACCCTGTATTGAGCTCCCTGAATGATAGAATAGTGGGCACTCATTGTCTCTCTAATTGCCCGTTCAGATTTTTTGGGTGATGAAGGAATAGAGCAGCTATAATAGTTCAGTTCTTTATTTTAAAAGCTGAAAATGGGGAAACACAGGCAATTACGGTTGTAGTGGCAAGTGTGCGAGCAGTTGCAAAGATTTATTTAATTGTTTTTTAAAAGCTAGGTGATATTTTGCTGGGTTTTCTTGTTATTGTCTCTCTGGAATCGACGACATAGCACAATCTTGTGTGATATCAGGATATTTTTTAGAAGAGCACGTGTAAACAATACTGCATGCCGTCAAGTCAGGACTGTATTTACTGTGCCTTCTAAGGTGCTGTAAAGTACCGTGCTGGTCCCAGTTTGGAGAGACAGACAAGCCAATTGGGATATCAGATAGTTTCTTTTCTGCCGAGCAGTACCCCTTGTGTGATTGGCATTGGAACCTCTCTCAGACATTATTAATGCAGCATGCACGACAAGCAATTTGCTGTGTTAAGGAGCAAGATTAAGCCCATCTTCTGGCTTTATCAGAAAAAATAGAAATTTAAGTTTTTCAAGAGCAGTCTTGTCACAAATAGAAGCGGGTTCATAGTAGCTTAAAGTTGTGATTATTCTGGATTGCGGGCATGTTTCCTCACGTAGAGAAGTATATTGCATGCATTTACTTTAATACTGGAATCATTCAGTTTCTCTCCTCTCAAAGAGGAGGAATAGGTAGAGAACTTAAATGCATGCAACATATGGCTGAAATATCACGTATACTAAAGAACTGAAAATCAAAGTTGCTGTTTCTATGACAACTGTAGCTTAGCCAAATAGTTCTTTTCATAGAAAAGACAGCAGCCATGCACAGTTAAAGTTCAGAGTCTGGGAACCTTATTCCTAGGATGCTTTAGGGTCCGCATATAGATCTCCAGGGAGATGCTATTTCTGTTTGTATCCACTTGCAAGTTAAGAGTGTCACTTGTTCCAAGATACTACCTGTAAAACACACTGATAGGAGTAGAGTGTTTTCATGGTATATAATTGATGTGTCTGACATGTTGCATATGGGAATAGCAAACGAAGAAGTAATACCCATCTTGGCAAAGAGGAGTTTTAAATGGAAAATGGGAGCATTTCTATCTTTAATTTTGGAGGTGGGGGGTGATGAAGACTTTGATCGGCAGCTTTTGATAATCCGAAATGTTTATCTGAACAGTCATAACCAGATTCTTTCTCTGTGAAGACTGTCTGATCTTCATTACAGGAAAAATCAGGCTATTCAACTTTTCTGCTGTAATGCCACTATATTTCAGTCATGTCAGGTGGAAATTTAATGTTTCTTCCCTCTGATGCTAATTGTTCATGTCTTCACAAAATAGGAAGAGCGAGTCTGTGTAAGCGTAGGATTACATTGGTGTATTTATCATGCTTAACTCCAGTTTAATTTGAATTTTAGATTGATGCTAGAGCAGAATTTTTGAGATTAGTTATTATTTACCTTTTTTCGAGTATCCAGTCATAGAGATAAATCAAGAGTAGATTAACCAAATCTGTCTGCAAGTCATTTTCCTTCATCCAGGCTACCCAACAGAGGAGAATTTTACTCAACTGAAGCAGATATTTCAAGTCTTTTTTTTGCTAGTCTCCAGTTTCATCTAAACATCTTTAGCTTAAAATCATAAAATGGGTAATGTAGACACTTTAATTTTGGTGAACAAACCCCCTATTACTTAAAAAGGGATAAAATAATAATGATGTAATTTTTCCTGATTAATAAGTAACACTTTAATTCATGAAAACTTTTTTTAGATGTAATTGAGCTTTCAGTAACCCCATTACTGTAGCTGGTTGACGTTACTTTGTTTTGAAGAGCTCAAACCTTTTCTACTCAGACAGCCTGTATAATAATAGAATTGTTCCTTTTTTCTGCTCTGGCTCTTCCATATTAATGTATCTCAGTGGCAGTAATCGAGTTTGATCATCACATTTCTGGAATACTAATTCAGGAAAATTTAATCCCCTGGTGATACGAGTTAGCCTTTCCAAAATATGCTGTTATAAATCTATGCGAGAACTGAGCTGGTAGTGGTTGGCAATCAATGGTAGCACAATAGATGGAAGCTAACTGTTTAGAAATTCAGTGCCCCTCCTTCATAAAAGAGCTCTGATTCATATTCCTGGATGGATTTTGCTGTCTTGGTTTAAGTGATGCTCTGTCTCATGGGCCTGACCTCCCCATCTGCCAAAGGTAGCGCTCACTGGCAGAGATGGTAGAAGGGGCTGTGTGCCAGCTCATGGATGAGTTTACACTGCTGTCTCTCAAGGTTTGACATGAACTCTAGGCTAGACCAGAAGTGGAGTCTCTTGACTGAACAAGCAGCATAGTACCTGCTCAGTGGGCTTTGGATTGGATACTCAGATACATTTGGGCAATTTTGTCACTATCTACTTATTTGAGGGTGTTGCAGGTGATGGTAGAGAAAGGCTTCACAGTCAAGGCATGGGCATTTGAAGTGTCTGACTAGATTCACTGGTCTACTAATAAGTAAGAAGAAAAGCATTAAAAGTATTAGCAAAAGCCTAGCAACAGATTCTATTCTGCTTTCCACAATTTGGAAGAGATTTGTGGGCCATGCTACTTACCACTAGTCTCCTTAAGTTAGTGCTTTTTGTTAAAAGTGAGGGCACTCTCTTGATTTAGTGTGTTAGAGATGAAAATTACAATACAAATTTGAAGTTGGCTTTTTAAGTAACATTACTTTTGGGGGACACACTTAGAAATGGCCTGTATTTTCTGACAGATGGTTTTTCAGTTAAACTTTTTGTTATTACTTGAAATAATTGAATATGCTTTAACAACTATCATTGAAATCTTGGCTCGTGCATCACGTTTTGAAATTGAATTTGTAGATGGCATTCTTGGAAAAAGCGCCACTCAAATGAAACCTTTTTCTTCTGGTTCTTTAAGTGCTACAGATGTATCACAGACTGAACATGGATGTCACTGAAACAGAATTCTTAAATGCTATTTTCAGAACCAGTACACTAGAAGATATGACCTTTCACTTCAAATTTAATTTACCTCCAAGCCCAAGTAATAGTCCTCAATTTCTATAAAGTATGTGAGACCACATCACAGCAAAGTTGCAGATTTTCTGAGCAACGTATTGTTTTAGATTGTGCAGATGGAGCCATCATCTGTTATGATTCTGCAGATACTTGTATAGAAGAGCATAATTTTTTTCCATTCTTTGTTTTCATTTAATGGTAAAAAAAAACCAGTGCATTTTGCTATATTTCAAAATGGACTTTCCATGACTGGTTTCCCAGGCTTCATTTTGTAGATCAAAAGTCTTGTGAGAATAACTTACGATTTTTTTGTTTTTTAGCAAGTGTATATAATTGATAAACTTCCTTTGAAAGTAATCTTTAAATATAGAATTCAAGTGTGTCGTTGTTAAAATGGTTAGGCATTGATTAGCAAGAGAGAAATCCTGTCTTATTAAGCCTAATTTACAAGTGAGGAGGGTTGATGAGAGATGTAATTGCCATTGCCAATAGTATTATCATTATATTTGAGTACTGAAGCATAGATGGGCTTGGGTTACTGTATTGGGTTGAAGTTCCTATCCCTGAAGTTCTGTACATGCAGCATTTTCCCTTTTGTGATGTCTTTCTTAAACCACTACTTCAGCATATCACATTTTCTCTGGAGAAATTTTTCTTCATGTAGCCACTGCCCCTTTGTACCTTTAAGGTTTCCATATCCTCCTATTTTTTGTTTTGTTTTTTAATTATGGAAATACAACTGTGTAACAACTCCAGTGTTCAATTATAGTTGCTTTCAGGCATTTTCTAAAGTGATTTTTGCCAGGGGGAGAATATAAATGAGAATGAATGGCTCTTAAACCTTGCACATCATCATTCAGGGTCTAATTAAATACATGAGGTATCATTTCACAATTCAGAATCCGTATCTTTCTAATCAGCGTTGGTGAAACCTGGCCAAAATATTAAAAATCAAGCTATATTTTTGCCTGTTAGAGGTTTAGAAAGTGCATGATGTCTGGATTCCAAACTTGGCTTCCACATACAAACTGAAAGATATGTAGGATACAAAAGCTTTCTCTTCCATATTTTTAAATTGTAATACAAACATATCTTTTGGTTTGCTAAATAGTTGCAACTTAAAATTCTATTTAGAACTTGTATTTACACAGCTAGTTGCTAGTGCTGACATCGTTCTGCTGACCAGCACATTCTACAGTGGGATCTAAGGTGCTTGGTAGTTTGGTACTTAATAGGAATAGAAGTTTTTTTTATGATGTAGGACTTTGTATTTACAAGAGTTCTTTCAATAAAGTCCATCAAGCTTCAGTCCTGAGCAGAAATTTGGTGATGATGTGATTCATTACTTTTAAAGCAGGTAATATTTTTTTAAAGCTGAAAATATGGAAACACAGCAATCATGGTTGTAATGCCAAGATTTAAACATTGAATGCTACATGTTGATGCAAGTTAATGGAATAAAAATAAATGGATGTGATCTTTGACTTTTTGCTGAATATAAGTCTTTGTACAGAGGTAGGTTAACTGCTTCATTATTGTGTAGTATAATCAGTACAATCTTTCCACATGTACTTTGGAATTTGAAAGTCTGTATGGGACAGATATTTTGAAATATCTTGGAATGCTTATGTGATCTAATGGTGATTTTAAATAGCAATTTGATCTTGGCAAGTTTAGCCTGGGACTTCCTTTGGCTAAACTTGAATAATGAAATATTTAATACAGTGACAAGTTGTGAGGTTTCTAAGAACAGTCTGGGTCGATCACAAGCAACTTTATGCTTTGTGAGTTGTTTTTTAATGGTGGTCACCATCTAAATAATGCACTAGCTTGACCATACTCTTGGCCCATCTGAGCTTATATCCTGGTGGAAGACACTGAATGAAGCTTCCAGCTTTATAGGCAAAGACTCAAACTGTGAGTTAAACCACTGAAACAAATTGCTTAATGTGTTATGTTTGGATCACTTAAGAACATATTGTGCTGTGACTTAGGATGTCCTTTATAAAAAAACTTAATGCTTTGTAGCTCTGGTATTATGTTGTATCAGTTTAAATAATTATTAGCCAAGGAAGAAACAGGAGAAAGGGGTGAAGTGCAGATGAACACAGTTCATCTGAAAAGTGTGTGTGCATTCCCTGACTGGTCTAGAAAGTGGTTTTAATTAGTGCAGGAGAGAAAGACTTGCGAGCAAAGAACAAACGTTTTTTATGGTATTTGGAAAGGAGGATAATGCAAAATAGTTATCCTGAAAACTCTCTCCCAGGTTATTTCCCCTCCCACCTCTTTTTTTAAGAGCAGAAATTGAAAATGTGAAGTGTGCTTTTCAGGTCTTTGAAAATGCTTTGCTATATTTCATACTATTCTGTGGTGCCTGACTTTGCTCTATATATCTTTTGTTTCTGGTTTAGAACTTCACAAATCTGTGCTTTCAGAAGCAAAGAGATGAGGAAAACAGTCATTTAAGTCTGCCTACATACCAGACAGACTTATTAATAGAAACAATTTTGTGTATTTCTTACAAGTAAAACAAACAAACAGAAAACTCCCAAATCAACACATCATCTCACCACCACTTGTGTGGTCTTCCTTTGTTGTTACATTTCTGACTACCAAGTTTACAGCAGACTTGTGAACTTCAGCTTTTTAAAATATGTACCATAAACAAGCAATATATGCTAAGATGTGATGGTAATGTTATACATGGTTTATCCCTTTTCACAGTAATGTTTATTTGATATAATGTGCTATTGTAAGGCATTAAAAGTGTACTCATGACTCCTGGGTTTTTTAGTGATACTTCCACTAAAGATGTATAAAAAAAAGTTTAGCTTGCATTACCTGTGGAGTATTGCTTAATGTTTGCATAAACATACATTTACTAAATTGTACCAAGAGGGAAAACACAACATAATCATATCATAATTGCATAATCAATTCACTGTGATTATATTTTCTCCCTCAATGCAATTTAGTAAATGGGAGTTTGGGTGAATATGAAAGAGTTTCTTGCTTACTGTGATTTCTTCAGTTAGTTTTGGGTGGCTTTTTTACTTTTGAAATAGTAACAAATATCTTTTTAATTTAATTCAGTTCAGAATGTTTCCTTAATCACTGTTTCAGCTTGCGCAGGTGTTTTCATGGAGGTTAGAACTGTTTCTTATGGTTTAAATGTTTAGATTCTGTATAGTCTAATTTAAATGAGAATAATAGGGAAAATTATTCCTTAACATAAACCTTTCTTTCCATTAGTATCAGTTTGATTATTCAACATTAGTAACATTCCTTTACAATAGCTAGAGAGCAAATTTTTGTGAACTGAAAAGGTGAAAAATGTTTTAGGATCTGGAAGTTACTCTTAGTCTGTGGAGGAGAAACTTTCCTATTTAATAAGAACAAATACAAGAAAATAGCACAAATATAGGGAGTGTTAGTATAACAAAGACATTTGTCAGATTTTCTAAGTTTAGTTTAAAGCTTTGTGTAATTTTCTTAATTGTGCATGACAATTGAATGATTAGCAACATGTAGAGTAGCATTGACTAATGTTGATTCATGCACACTCTACAGTATTTCGGGGTGTGTTTGTATAGGGTAGAGTGTATGTTGTGGTTGGAGTTATGGAAATGGGTAAATGTTCTTATGTGGCCAACCAGTCTAAAGAGCTAGAACTCTGTCATGAAAGTGTTTTTTCTATTTCAGTGATGTGTATTGATGTGGAGGCAGAGGAGAGGAAGCAATAAGAGGTGTATAGAGGCATGTGGTCCTCGCAAGTGCTTGTGCATACAAATTAACTTGATGTGATTTACCTTAAACTGTATTGCTTTTTAAAATTTTCAGTATTTTCACATAGGATGAGAGTCCAGGGCTTTTTGTATCTCAGTAGGTGCAACTGAGAAACTCCACATTTAAAAGTAGAGTACAAATTCTACTGAAATATGGAGTAAATTACAAGACAGTCTATTAAAAAATCATTTTAAATGTGCCTGGTCCTGTACAAGTGAGTGGAAATACTCACATGCTTATAGCAGTGTCTTCATTGTATAATACAGTGTTAGATGTTTATCTCACTAAAATGCAGATGTCCAAGAGTTAAACTCCCAAGGTATATTGTTGGTGAATGTGCTGTCTTAACTGGGCTCTCCACCCTTTCTGGAACACTGAGCAGAACTGCTTTTCTACTAGGATTGCTTGAGCTATATAAGTTACTGGTTTAGAATTTTTAATATTAGGAAGTAATGCTACAAACATCTTGAAATATACAACTTAGGTTTGCTTACTTTTTCCATTAAAATGTTTGTCACTTATGTCATGAAGTAGTTGAAAGGTTTTGATAAGGTTTTTGTCCTGAAAGCTGTGTCATATTACACTGAAATGTAGATGATCTTGTTGAAAAATTGTGTTCCCTTTTTTGTTTGTTTGGTTTGGTTTTTTTGGGGTTTTTTGTTTGTTTTGTTCTGAGGTTTTATTTTGGTTTTTTTCTTGTTGGTTTGGGTTGTTTTTTTTTTGNTAGTTGAAAGGTTTTGATAAGGTTTTTGTCCTGAAAGCTGTGTCATATTACACTGAAATGTAGATGATCTTGTTGAAAAATTGTGTTCCCTTTTTTGTTTGTTTGGTTTGGTTTTTTTGGGGTTTTTTGTTTGTTTTGTTCTGAGGTTTTATTTTGGTTTTTTTCTTGTTGGTTTGGGTTGTTTTTTTTTTGGTTGGTTGGGTTTTAATCTTTTTAAAGATATTGTAACTGTTGTTTTATTCTGTTTTCAGGTATCCCCTAGGTTTAATAATACTCTGAGAGTGATGAGACTTTGAGAAGTGTTGCTTTTCTGAAAGGAAGTCTAGAATCCAGACATACTATTTATTCATTCCTCAATGTTCTAGATGTCTTAGGGATGTACTTTAACATGTTATTTTTGGCAGCAGTGCTGACTTATGCATACCCCACTCCTGTCTGTGCTGTTTGTTCCAAATTGTGTATAATCTTTGCAGGATACAGAGGTAAACTGAATCAGAGACTTGGTTTATCATGTAGCAAATGTGATACTGGGAGGCATAAGGATAGAAAGAGCAGTGGACAATATGGATATTGCTTAAATAGCTCTATATTGTTGCAGGCCTTTTCTGTTTCTTTCCTTTATTTCTCTGAAAGTAGATACTTTGACATAGAGAGAAACTAGCTTCTGAAGTATTGCTGCTGGACATTGGAACGGGAAATTATGAAATTGATGTCACAGTAGGGGGTAGCAGGAAGAAGACAAAAAATATACCCTGAAAGTAATTTAGTTTAATTACGTATGCTCTGTAAGATTAGATTCCTGTTGAACATTGTGTATAATTAAACTATTAATGAAAGCATGGTTGAAGGTGTGTTTTATCCCATTGTATAGGAGCTTTGATGAATAGTAAAGAATGGTAATTAAAGAAGACAGAAAACTAACAAGGATTGATGTTCATTTCTAGTTTTCCTTTGTCTTAAGTCAGCATGTTGAAAGTCACTGGAATCAAGAGTTCATCAAGTTGCAGAATTGCAGTTTAGGACTCAGGAAAGAGTCATAAGTGTTTTACCACATTTTCACTTCATCATTAGATGTATGATATTCCATAGTCCCTGTTTCATCATTTGTGGAATAGTTTCATACATTTCTCTGCATTATCACCAACATCTGCATCTTCCATGGTAACTGTTTCTTGTGAAGTCAGTAGAGATGCTCTACCAATACTTTCTTCTCCATTTGCTGAATGTTCCTTTCTTTCCCAGTATCTAAAAAAGATATGGAATCAGAAAGCTAGTTGACATGCAGTTCAGTTTCACTGAAGACAGTGATGGTTTGAGGCAGAAGGCACAGCAGTTTTAGAAATTAGCTAGATTGGTACCTGCCATTTGCTTTGAAGGCATAAGGTCTTCAGTTGCGAAGGTAAACTGTAGTCTGAGTTGTGAGAAATTTACTGCTTGTTCTTTGGATATTCTGTGTAGCCAGGAAAATATATTTGTCTCCAGCTGGGCAAGTGCTTGCAGCTTTTCTTTGAGGATGTGAACAAAACTGCAAGCATCCATCTTTGTCATCTTTTGACTTGATTGCTGTAGCACACATTTTGTTTACATACTTCATGCCTGACATTTTGCTCTAATCAGCATTTCCAAGTGAAACTGCTTGTAATTGGGCTTGCTCACCTAATGTGCTCTATATTTTGCATTATTTACAAGTTTCCTCGTAGAATTGCTTAGTATTTGATTATGTGACATTTCATGTATCCAAAGACTGACTTTATGGGGCATATATTGAGATATATATATATATATATGGACACATTAGCAGCCTGCTCAATTAAGACCATTCTGGTTTTCATGAGAGCCAGAATCTTACTATTTCCAAGTCTTGGTACATTAATCTGAGCTATCTATGTTGATTAGTAATTTTTTTAGCCTCCTTGCTTACTGAGATCCCTTCCATCTTGCATTTTTCTAGCTTTAACAAATTTTCCTTAGTTCTTGTTATTTGCATCATGCAACTGTTACTGTCTCTTGCAGTTACTTACAATTAGAATTGTACTATTTTTAAGCCTCTGAAAATATTTGAAGTTCTGCACTTAATAAATAAGGCTTCAATTTTACAGCAGTAAAAATAGAAGAGTATAGGGATTGTTTCTGGAATTTGCAGCTGCTGAAAATGATATTCATGGATTCTTAATGGATATATGATATCACATTCACCCACTCCCAAGACCCTTAAACTAAGTATTTTTTTTAGCCTTTAGAACTTCATGAGGTTTTTGAATACTGTGACTGCCTTTAAAAGAAAACAGCCAATTTAATTTTGATACTTTGAATAGTACTTCCTTACACACATATATCTGTAAAAGTATTTCAGGTTAGCACTTCAAAGGGAAATGCAACAGTAGAAACAATGTCTGAAGAAATAAATAAATAGCTTGCCAAATAGTCTGCTTTGTTTATGGCCTGACAGCTTACTTGTGCAGTTGGACATATAGACTTAGACAAGCGTATTGGAGAAGGTACTTTAGAAATATTTCTCAGTGCTAGCTCTGTAGAAAACCCATTGACCTGTAAAAGTATGCTGCTGAGTGCTCTATTTTCATCTGGATAGTAAATGTATTTTGTTATTTATTACTGATGCTAGTAATCCTGAAAATGTACTGATGCATACTTTACTTAACTCAGTTTTCCTTCTTCCAATCAAGTGTTACTCAGTTTTCATTAGATTTAGTGTAACAGTAGCAAAGAACTGCCCTAAACATTTGGTTGCAAGAATAAATATATGAGAATACTGGAAATAGCCTGATGCAAGTAGTGTCTGCATTGTAGGACAATGCTTTTGTTTCAATCTTCACCTTTAATATATTAGTTAATAGGGATGTCCCTGACCTCAGGACAGTTTATCTCCCTTGGAGAAAGCTTGCTAAACTTTGGTAATTATTTCCCTGCATTTCCTTTCTATATCCCATTACTGACTGCTGTTTTTAATATCATATGAGCTGATTCCCTCAATCACCAGGGAAAGTATTTTCAAAAAAGTTTTTCATCCCATCTTGTAATGCACAAACATCTCTGATGCATCTATTGGTAAAAAAAATATGACACAAGGGAAACAAAAACAATTCTTGAGAGAAATCATCAAAGTTATCTACAAAAAAACCCACCCTAAAATGGAAAATAAGGAAGACTCCAACTTATGGCTCTAAATACTATTTTATTGCAGTGGTAAACAGGGCATCCCTGGTAGGATTCTGCTTGGTCAGTGACTAAGTGCTTGGGTATGATCTCATGTATTTATGAAACAGATACTGGGGGTATTTGCTGCAAATAGACAAATAGCCTATTACCCAGACTCCTGCTGCAAAATTCATTGTTTTCTGTGACATAGAATTACTTTCAATTTAAGTCTTCGAATGTCAGCCTTCTGATGCATTCACAACTTATTTGCTCAGGAAAAGTACAAAAACCCTGAAGCTCCTTTAAAAATGTACTATAGAATATAAATGTAAGTATTTACTCTAGTTTCTATTTGTGTGAGGGAAGAAGAGGTGAACATTTGGATCCTATTTTGTACAGAATAACACTTAAATTCTTAATAGAGTTTGAGATTATAAAGTTAAATTAGATGATTATCTATCTTGCACAAAATGAAATGAGAAGAGAGACCTTTTGTTTTACTATAAATTTTAACAAAATTCTGGAATACATTGACGAGCTCTTCAGTGCATCAATAGGCTGCACTAAAATACTTGCTGTTTTCCTTGGGGTATCTTCCATTACTTCAAAATGTAGAGCAAACTAGTCATAACGATATTTTCTTGCGAGAATAGTGGTGAGTTAAGGTGTGTTTTTTACATTGACATTACCAGCTCAGCTTCTTTTTGCTGCTGGAAAAATTCAGTGCAGTTTAGAGCATTATTTCCATCTATATTAGTTGTGCTGGTTTGTTGGTATAGTGCATTATAAGTATCATTAAGTCCTTAATAAAATTAATATAAATAATGTTTCTATAATATTTAGAAGTCAACTGGGGATAGTTTGCATAGACAGAGGATGTGTACTGATTGATCGTATCCATTATAGTAAGGCTGTATTTGTTTTAAGCAACAAATGGGTAATTATGTGCAGGTTGTCAGATACAGAAGTAATTCTCAGGTTGAGAAATTATAGTTCTTGATCTCATTGATTGAATTTGCTGTGGACTATTGATTCCTATTTGTAAATGTTTCTTATCAAGATTGTAGAAAAACCTGACAATAGGGAAACATGTGATAGACTTTTACATTCCTATAAATATTAGGAAAATCTGCTTTTGGGGCATGTAGTTTCAAAACAGTGGTTTAGATTATCAAGTTCTCAAAGCACTAATTGTTTGAGGGAGCTGTAAGAGTTATATAGCTTTTCAGGCACTGAAGAATGTAGAAGCCCTTTCTGAAGTATTTATCTCTAGTAGTCACATACTCCCTAATTAATAATCTCTTTTAAAAAAATCATTACACAATTACTGCTTGTATAGAGGGGGAGAGGGAACGTGTATCTTGCAGATTCCTATCAGAACTTCTTTCCCCTAGTGTTCAAACAGCCCCACCACTCTACTAAATCATTACTGATAAAGAGCAACAGACATAACATGGTACCAGACCTTGCTAGAGCAGTAACTGTAAAGCTTGCAAGTCTAAGGGACACTGAGAAAAATTCATCAAAGTACATCATATTTGTGTGTACAGTCACAACTGTTTATTTTCTTTAGTCTGATACTCTTGTTTGTCCATGTGGAAACCAGGTTGGTGGAAGTAAACTGTAAGGATGCGTTCTCAAATAATTGATGGTTAAACTAATTGCAATGTACTACTGTATCGCTTATATCCTGGGCCTTATTCTCAGAGGAAACTACAAGATGTCTAGGTAAGATAAGTCTGATAGGTAAAATTTTGTGCTTGAGAGAAACTCTGTTATCACTTCCCTCCCCACTAACCCCTCACTAACAGGTATCCAGCAGTCTTTTTGTATCTTTTTACAGCAACTTGGTCCCATGCCAATAAAGTTTCTGAAAGCCAGCTATCCTGTTTCTTTCAAAGGGTCTAATTAGTATAGTAAAGTTTAACTAAACATAGTTCTTTGAAACAGTAATGAATTTGGAAGGTGTCACTCCTTGTTAGACCTGACACTTCAGGGGCTGAACTCTTGCTCTTCTTTTTTTTTTTTACCCCCCCTCAGGTGTATATTTTTTGTTATTTGAAGTACACCAGAAGAGTGATTAGAGAAACATAAACTTTTGATGACGGAGGGTTTTTTTCTGTTAATTGTGTGATGTCTATTGTCATTCTCAAAGGACGCCAGTGATTTAACTGATTTTTGGTTAAGATATTATGCTTCATGCAATAATGTAATTGAATTATCTGCACTGAGTGTCAGCTTCATTGCCGTCTTGACTCTCTGCAGTATGCAAGACTCAGACCTAGCACTATGTCCTTTTAATTCAGCTATTTCAGTGTCAAGTGCCCAAAGAGGTTATTTTATGCATATTAGAGAACTGCATTAGTAGCAAAATAGGGCATAAGGTGATAATGCAGCAAAATAAATCCTATCTAGCCATTTGACAAAACATTCTGTTGAAGTAGAAAATATAATGTGCATTTTATTGCACAGGAAGTTTCTCTTCTGAGAAAAAAAAAAGAATAAAATTTTAAGATGTCCTTCTCGAAATACCAGCTGCTCTTTTAGATCAGACAGGGCTACAGAGAACTATGAAAAGTTAAACTGATACTACAATTAAGGTCTTAGACGGGACTTAGGCAGTCTAGATTTAAATTCTGGTATGCATGCATATGCCTGCACAAATGGTTTCTTTGTGCTGTGCTTTCTTGATTATAAAACGGAAAGATATACCTTTCATTCTCAAGGAGTTTGGGGAGATAAAATCTGTAATTCTGGTGGCGTGGAGATTTCGTGGCGGATGTGGCCATTAGAAACTCCAGGAATTCTAAAGTTGTGAGAAGGCACCACTCTGCACTAAAATGCTCTAGACACAATGATCAAGTTAAGGACCATTGCATACTAGTTAGTTTCTTCTTAGAAATACTTCTTTTTTATCTCTACTTTTAAAAATTCTTTTATACAGAAGATCCTTCATTTTAGTATACCAGCTTGAAATCAAATAGCTGTAGATAAATGCAATGAAATTTTCTTGGCCTCAGCTAAGTTATTCTTTCTCGCTACTTCTATGAAACAGTCCCTGTTCAACATTAAGAACACTCTCCTTCCTAGGAATTTAAGCTTTAAGTTGGACTTATTTCTGAATTTGGTAATTACACTGTGGTTGGTTGTTTCCCTTGCACTAGAAAGGAAAGAGAAGAAACAAGAGCAGATTCCAGAGAGGAAAGAGCATCTCCCTGGCAATGTTCCAGCTCTTTGTGGTTCTCCAAAGGGGGAGAAAATAATCCCTGTAGATTTGGAGAGATGTCTTTAAGAACAGAATTGTGTGATCAAGTACAGTGAGCTAGCAGAAACTCAGACTGGAATTAGTTTTCAAAGGGGTAAAATTCTTTCGAGGTATGGCCCATCTGACACTCTGGGAGGGTAGCTGGAGGAAAGAGCAGGGAAGGGTATGAGGGTTGGCCAAATGTTAAAACTTAGTGCCATCCTTGTGGAGCTTCTTTTGAAAATGTATGTCTGGATTCCTTTGACATAATAAATGGATTCTCTGATCACACCTATGAAGATTTTTGCAAGAAAAAAATTAAAACCAGAAACTGTGTTAATTTTTGTGTTACTTGAAATACCTGTTCTGTAACTGGCATTTGTTCTCTCCTTTTAATATGAATTTAAAGCTATTAAAAAGCACATGATCTAATTAATCTTTATAAGCTTATTCACTAATTTTGCTTCCTATTTTCCACTGCATTGTAAACATCAGACTAAAACTCTTAACTGTAGCTGCAGTAGTTTTATTGTTCATTGTATAATAATTGTAAATATGCAGCAATTTTTTTCAAAATATGTTTTTTAAACTTTTGAATAAATTGATAGCACTCTAGAGGAAGAGCCAAAATGTAAATCAGACCATCACTAGCCATGAAACTTTATGTAGCAGTATATTAAAGTTGGTCTCAAAATGCGACTGTTCCTGTAATTTCGTCCTGCATTAAGCTTCAGATCTATATGTATTTATTATCGTGGAAATTTGTGTTAATGTAGTGCCTGACTCCTAATGAATAATTTGCAAAAGAAGTGGACTGACACTTTCTCAGCATATTGTGTTTGCATCTTAATGAACATTTTCTGCTTGGTCATGATCAAAATAGGAATACATTTACATAATGTTAATCAAGCACTTGTTCTTAGCATTTGGAAAAGGGCAAGACTTAAATTAATTTTTAGCGTGTGCATGTCTGTAACACAAATTTAACAACTAGTTTTAACCACAAGTTGCTGTCACAGTGAAAGCTGGTATTAACTATCCCTGCTTCAAGCTGTATATTAAATGTTCCTTTAAAATGTTTTATAGATGTATATTTTATAACTCATTCCTGTTGCTTGCTCTCTAGACATAAATCTTGTCTGAACTTTCCCTAATCTTTCTCAACCTTTTTAATTTAGATGATCACTTGATGATCCATTTTTAGCTGTTCATTGGGTGATAATTTTTTTCTGCTAGTTGGGTACCACTTTGTCCTTAGAACTAGAGAGTAACAAGTGGTTAAAAATAAATTTTTGTCTTGGAGCCTAAAGCAAACAGGCTTTTTTTTTTTTTTTCCTTTGTTCTCTCCCCCCCCCCTTTTCTCAATGTTAACATGGATGTCTAATCAGCTTAAAGTTAAGAGAAACAGAGAGAGAGATAGAAATAGATTTTTTAGATAAGATATTGCCTGTTCTCATTTGTTTGTATATTCTGTTCCTGGTAATAGTATTTTATATAAAAAATGATGAAATTAAGCATAAGAAAATAATTTGTGACACTTTAGCTGGGGAAAAAAGGCAGCCTGTTTTGACTATGTAATTATTTTTGTATTCTTATTTTTAACTTCTGGGTTTTTCTGTTGGATTTTTTGTTTCCTGTTGTAAGTGTGTCCTCTATTTCATTGTTTTATTAACTGACAACTCAAAAGTTAGCATTCACCTTTCTGGAATCCCGGGCAAAAAAACATCTGCCAGGGGGAGATTTTACAGTAAGAGAAATGTCCCATTGTGAGAATAGTCTTTTGGTCAAAAGATGATGTGGCAGCGCACAGGGAAGTAAAATGGAAGGTGAAAAATGTGAAGGGTGAGAATATGGGGGAAAAAATGAGACAAACCCTCCCCGCCAACCACTTTGCTTACTTCAGTACTGTTTGTTTGAAAAAGATGCCTCTCCCCCTCCATCTTTCAGAAACAGTGAAACAGCTAAATGTATTCAGTGGCAAACAGAGCAAGACTACAGGGAATTATATACTTCCAGGCATATTGTAAGAATTGGATTATGAGGGACATGATCAGCAGTACAAATGCACTGTGTAATCTATTGGGTTCCTGAATGGTGTTCAGCAAGTCATGTGAAGCACAGGCTTGTGTCATTACTTCTTTTGTGATAGCATCTTTCATCTATTAACACTAGTAGTGCCCATAATGGTTCTGTTGGGCCTGCTTTGAAATTTCGGTGCAGTTCCAGCATGACTGGAATCCAAGTCCAACTGTCTCACAGTGTTTAATTGTCATAAAAATCATATGAAAATTGTATGAAACAATTCTGCCTCTTATTTTGGTTCTCACAGGTAGAAACCACTGTTTTCTATCAGCTTCTCACTGAGATAAATCATCCATTATTGGTGTTAAAACATAGAGCTTCAGGCTGTAGCTTTTACTCTGCAGTAAGCTCGCACAACTTATTTTCCTTTGGAAAAATAGCATGTCTGTATGTACAGCTGTAGGGTAACAACAGGAAAAAAAGAGCAGCTAGTACTGGTAATAGTAAAACAAAGATGATTTACTTTTACTTTATAATATTCATATCTATATGGTGACTTTATTCTTGCTTGATTAGAGCCCATGGATTTACTGAGAAAACCTGAAATTTTCTCTTGATTGCCTTTATGCAAAACAAATAGTGATCTGGCTATGACATTTCCTTAGCACCAGGCAGTTCTGACAAAATTCCTTTCTCTCAGAACTTCCTCTTCATCCCTAGCATTGCTTCCTGGATAAAGCAAAAATCATAAGAAGATCAAATTGATCAAGCTGCATCTTGATGCAGCTGTTGGCAAAAGTGCATCAGTCCTCAATTTCCCTCTCACCTCTCTGTTGTGACTTCGTTGAAAGCTTTATATCACTTGTTTATGGTTTACCATACTGGCTTAAGCCACTGATGGAGATAGGTTTGTCATAAGAGGCTAAGATAGGAGGTAGAACTGAGGAAGAGATCACACACGGCCTGTTCTTCATTTGTGATATGGAATGGTACTTCCCAGCTTTTACTGTGTCTGTCTGAGCTCTTCTGCACAATAACTGAGAGTCCAGAGGAGCTGACAAATATTGCCCTGACATCTGGAATTTTAGGAAAGCCAAACAAAAGCATGTGACATCGGTCATCACCTTTACTACAACTACTTGGATGGAAGCAGTCATTCTGCTAGTAAAGCATAAGTTTAATGACCGGCATTGTAAAGACAATTGCTGATTTTGATTTTGCAGAGTTCAACTCATTTACAAAGTTTACATAGCAGCTGAAGTTATATAATGAAAAGATGCTGGTATGTAATGTGAAGATTTTGTTTTGAGGAGGAACTGCAATGTTTTGATAGTCTAGGTTCCTTCTGAAAGGAAATGAATTACCAATTCACTGTCGTGAACCTTTGAAAGATCTGAGTAATCTTTAAACTCATTCAGTGCTGGGAAGAGTATTGCGAGCTGGTTTGTAATAGCTGTTTCCAAAATACATATTGACAATGGACTCTCCTTGTGAGAGAAGGAAGAGTGACTGAGTATCTTCACTTTGAAATCACAAGTCTAGTGTCTTTAACTCATTCTTTCAAATATGCTTGAACACTACTTAATTTTTTTACTGGCAAAATTTTTTCTACTCAGAGGAAGTTCTGATTTTGGTGTCATTAGATATTCCACTGCGTCCCTGCTGAAGTGCCGGATAGAGAAATTGATCCCTTAGCATAAGTTTCATTTGCATAAGTGTGCTATATCTGTGCTGCATAATTATAGACCACCAGTATGAGCAGCAGTATATTACATGCCTGGAACTTGAAAAATTCTTTTAATTTGACATTTTTTAATTTTTTTTGTCAATCAAAGCTTGGTTTCATTTTATGGAATAGTTGCATAAACTATGATTGAAGTACCAGTTTCAAGCATCTACTCTGTATAATAGCATCAACCTGCTTGCTATAGAATCACAGAAAGGTTGGAGTTGGAAGGGACCTTTAGATGTCATCTAGTCCAACCCCCGTGCTGTGAACAGGGACATCTGTAACTAGATCAGGTTACTCAGAGCCCTGTCCAACTTGACCTTGAATGCCTCCAGGCATAAGGCATGTACAGCATCTCTTGGGGGAACCTGGTACAGCACTTCTCCACCCTCATTGTAAAAAATTTCCTCTTGATATTCAGTTTAAATCTTCCCTCCTTTAGTTTAAAGTCATTACCACTAGTTCTATTGCAACAGGCCTTGCTAAAAAGACTGTCTCCATCTTTCTTAAAGGCTCCCTTTAAGTACTGCTAGGCTCCAATAAGGTCTCCCTGGAGATGACTCCTCTTCTCCAGGGTGAACAACTTCAGCTCTCTCAGCCTTCCCTCATAGGAGAGGTGTGCCAACCCTCTGATCATTTTTGTGGCCGCCCTCTGGACCAGCTCCAACAGAAGTTCAATTTGTCACAGTGTAGTGGTTATCCAGATCTTCACCTATACAAGATTGCTTAAGAATAAACATTTCTAAGTGATTTTTGTCTAGTGTTTGCAGCTTCCTCAGGAAGCATTCATATATTACCAAAGATAAATATCTAATGAAATATTTGAAAATTAAAGTTGAGGTAGCAAATGTTGGCTATGGGATAGAATTTGTGAAATGCAAAGTAGAAAAAAATCCTGCTCTTATAACTGCAAAAAAGCACTTTTTTTTTTTTTATTCTCTGTAGTTGTGTTGCCCTTGGGGAGCCATCTTGCAACTGCAATTATCTTAATATGGGGACTGCTTCTGCATTGATAGATAAAGTGTGGATTTTCTTAGATAAGAATAATATATCTATGCATATGTGTCTAGCTTTTTTATTCCTGTTGCTTTGTTTTTAATTGTAAGTGGAAATTAGGCACCAGCATCTTGGATGTAAGCTTCTTAACATTTGGGAGTATTTAAGACAGAGGAGTAGGAGCTTCAGTGTGCTTAAGAAGCAGAAGAGTTTAGGAAATACGGGGGAGATTTGATGCTGGAAGCTGAAGAGCAAGAGGCATGGTGCCTAAAATAAAGCCAATGAATGGGAGCAAGGTGTGTTTGAGAAGACACTAGTAGCTGTGAACAGACCACAATAAGGCTATTGTTGCTGAAAACTCACATTTGAGGACTTTATTATGAAACATTTGGCATAATTGTGTACTGGTAAGGAGATTCTGGTGTTGGTAGCTGGGGATTATTTTAGGAGGGGGTTTTGTGATTCGGGGTTTTTTTTAGGCGTGCTAGACCTTTTTTCCCTAAAAAGAAGTAAATGCTGTGTCTTCCTACTGGCAGAGCTTTGAGAAGAAAGGGCTTGGATGGTGTAATCTTCCTCTTTAGTTTATGGGTCTTCAATCAAAAACCTTGTTTACTTTGGTCTGTCAGCACAAATACTAAGTGATCTTCTGGTTCCTCACTATATTTCTAAATACTAGTATACTTTCTCTGAACAGATCAGTGACTCTGTATACATGGTTCTTTTTTCGGGGTCTAGTAAATGGGCAAAGTAATGTCTTGATTATTTTTATAGAAATAGGTACACTCTGTAGAGCAGAAGTTTGTGCTTGGAGGGAGTTTAAGGGGAGCAAAAATGATGTCCCCAGTGTTTTCGGCCTGTTTCACAAGCCTTTTGTATGTCATGTTACATTACCTCTGAGTTGGGAGATACTAAAACAAAATCCATTAAGACAAGACCTAATGTTATCTCAACTGCCTTCTGTATAAAAAGATAGCTGAAGACTATCGTTCTTCAGTATAGATAAAGCCAAATGTCCATTCCCCTGAAATTCCCGAGGCTTTATAAACAGGCATTTGTGTTCATTCTTTGATAAAGCAACCACAGAAAAAAGGCTGAGACAGTTGATTGCATAAGCCTTGATGGATAGAAGATGGGATTGTCAGACTTCTTGCTGCTCCTGGCCTCAAACTGTTCACACTCAAGTCTATTAAAAGCTACCTTAAAACTTTTAAAAGCTTCTGAAACTGCCCAGGTTTTTGTATGGAACTAGCACTATTTGTTTACCTCCAGTGCACCCAGTTAGACCTCAAGGGAGTCTGATGCTCTCTACTGTATAGGGATATATATTTTTCTGCTCCCTGAGATGATTTCCCATTATTTTTTTAGTGGTTTTCTGGAGGGTTTTTTGGGGTGTGTGTGGGTTTTTGTTTTTTTTTGCTAGAACTACAGTTATTAACTCAACTGTCTGCGAATGAAACTGTGACAAAATCTGAAAACCACAGTTCTGAAAGCCCTGCTAAGAATTAATGCTTGATCTCCTGCATCTGTTAATAGCCATTTTCAGTAAAGCCAAAGACAGCTCCTCTCTGATTTGGGTTAACAGGAGAGTTGTTATTCAGCTGCATAATGTAAAATAAAAGGAGAACATTATTAATTATAAATGACTAACGTTATTAACTGTGTCCAGACCTATATTGGAGAATGCTGATGCCCTTCCCAAAGGTAAGCTTGAGATCACTGTGAGCCCCCAGGTTTACTTTCTGAATAGACATTCTTCCAAGCTCTCACAAAAGTAACCTAGACTTTTAAACTTCCATGCAGCTGTTTGTGTCTGTATGTACAAATAAGAAATTCTGGATAAAAGGTGTTTTCTTTAGTGGAGTGTGGAATAATATAGCATATTCCAATTGATAATCAACTTGCACATTATTTTTTTCTTCCAATTCCTTTCTTTGCTCCCTATGTTTAATGTACTTGTGACATCCTGAATTCACCACATTGATTGGAGAGTTAATTAAGACCGTTGTCTTGGATGTGCATGAAGCCCCAAGTGGTGTTAGCCTAATTTAAAGTAAGGCCCACTGTTATTTAAATCCTTTTGGAGGCCATCAGTGATATTGAAGGTTGGTTTGCCTTTAGGACCACTGAAAGAGAAGGAAGTCTGTGTGTTCCTTTGCTTGTATTGCATTTGTGCAAAAAGAAGTTAAATGAAAGAAGCTGAATGGTTGGAAAAATAATGTTAAAAAAACTTTCATTAGTGAGTCTAGGAAGGAATTCAGTCTATGTACAGACTAAAAATTTATGCTGCTGTTGACTTGTATACTAATGGAAACATTCATTTTGAACTTAATGAGTTCTGAAGTCTTGATGAAATAATATTTTGAAGTTTTGCTAGTTCTCAGATAGCTTTATCAATTTATTAGTTGTGAAATACAACGCTTTATCTTAAACAATAAACTGAACACAATCTATTTAATAAGGTATGTGAAGTATTTCAAGGAGTGCCTCTCGCCCTGCACATCAGTATCTTACCTCGCTTACCCCCACATTCCTCTTGGGTGGCATACTCAGCAACTGTTATTCTCACATTGGATTTTTACTATAACCTTTCTGTAGTGATCTCTGTGTTGTGCTTTAATAGCATTATTATTTTTTTTTTAAGTCTTGGCAATGAAGCAAAAGGTAATGAATAAGTGCAGTACAAAACAATACTTTATTTAAAAATAGTTGTATTGATTGTAGAAGCTGATAATACTTTGTCCTTAAACTAAGGGAGCAGTTTATTTTCTTACTATTATTATGCTATATACCTTGGTCTTTGCAATAGTAACTTTCGTATCTGTATGAAGTAAACAGTGCATTTGCTTTTGTAGCCCAAACAGTTCATTACAGCTTATAATGAGAAAGTTTAATTCTTTGCAATAGTAACTTTCGACAATCAGCTATTCTGAAAAACCTGTAAAGCTCTGTAGAGCTTCACTGACTTCCACTGATGTTCAACCAAAAGTGAGAATTCAAACCTAAGAAGTCTTAATTTTTAACTGTAACTGAAATGCTTTTTCAAGTATGTTCTTTGGTTTTGATCCTATATTGCGTGCTTAAAGTCGAAAAAGTAGTCTTATTTATGCCTATCTTATGTGCAAGGTACTTGAAAAAATAAGGGTTAAAAATAGGTTGCTCTGATCAGATTCCTCTTATCTTTTCAGTGATATAACGTTGGCTAACGGAAAATGTTGAGCATCCTTTTATATAAAGTTTCTGACAGGAAATCTGTAGCTAAATATCATTTTATTATTACCATCTGTTCATGTATAATAGTGTTTTATAATGCAGTCCAGATTGCTGCCCAATAGAAATGTTCTATAGCAAGAGATAGGCTTTGAAGGGATTGTTGTTTTTAATGAGTGCATCAGTTAATTTTGAAGACAAGTAGCTCATTTTAAAGACAGTTTCCTTGATGCAAAGATTTCTACTAATTTTAATAGTCACTCATTTTTCCTAGTGTCAGTACTATTAAAGAGAAATGTTTGAATAGTTGTATTACTATGATAAAATTACTATGATAAAATAAGAAAATGCACCCTTAGATTCAGAGAGAAAGAAAAAAGTAGGCAGCAGAAATAGAAAACTGTTGCTGAAATGTTTATTAGGTAGCTTTTGTGATCTCTGCAGTGTGTTTCACTGCTAATGAGGACTAGATTAAAGAACATTTACAGTAAGAGATACAATTTTAATTTTGACATCTTGGGTGATTTCCTTAAGGATTAAGAGTAATTGATAAAACAATGGCTCTTGAAAGATACATGTTAGCATATGTTTTATAATAGAAGTTTTCATCCTTCACAGCTGTGAAAAAAGGTTGTGATGGGAACCAGGTGTTACCATATGGTGGGAAAACAAGAAGGCAAATAAAAAAACTTACCTGTGTTATTCATGCTCTTCATCACATGTCAGTCTTTATTTTTGTACGACTGGCTGTAAATGACTGAATGAAGGTTTGACTAGATGACCTTTAAAGGCCCCTTCCAACCCAAACTATTCCATGATTCTATCATAAATGGTAAATTATTGTTGCTTTTCTTTATAAACTTTGCAGTCAAATTGCCTTTAAATATCTTTAGTGCCTGGGAGTTTCCATCTTTCACATTTAATGACAGTTTGAAAAATGAAATTAACATGAAAATTATTTTAATATTTACCAGCTTAAGAGTAACTTAGGGAAAACTGTGTTGTGTGTTGAATGAGCCAGGATGCTGTCTTTAACTTCCAAATTGAGCTGAAAGTGCCCATGTACTAGTGCCGCTAGCGCAGAATAGCTTTATAATAATCTAAATAATTATTATACAGAGTTCTCACTTCCTAAAAAGAAATATTTTGCATCCATGTTGGATTTCCTTACATCAAGGCAGTTTGTTGCAGACATCTTAATGGAATGAACATGAATTTTTGTGGCATTTGCAGCTCAGTTATCAATTCAAAAATTTTCTCTATAGCTAAGCAAATTTCCTATGGTTTGTTTCCTGTGGCTGTATGCTTTACACAGGGTGACCCTTTGCAGAGGAGGTAGTAATCCATCTAAAGTTCATGTGTGCAGTCATGAGGGAGTATGGATCTATCATTTTGTAAAATGAAAACCATTGGATTCAACTGCTTTTTTGATGAATATGCAGAATGAGTTAGTATCTGGGCTGAAAGCGGGGCTTGTTCTCAACTGCTTATGTGCACAACAGATGTGCAGAGACAGCTAGTCTGACTCCTACGGCTCTGTTGGGCTAGACAGTGCCATTAGAGTTCTGTCAATTACCCCATTGCCAGTCACATCACAGCAGCTTGCAACAGCCTTCCTCAGATGTCAGGAGAGATGTCTGTTGTGTTCTGATGCAGAGTCATGTTTTCCTCCTTGGAGAGAGGCAGCATGAAACTGCTTCAAAGATGTCGAGAGCCATGATTTAAAAACAAAACTACACTACACTTAAAACAACTTTTTTCTCCATCTGAGCAGTTGGAAAACACAGAAGCACAGCAGAGCTTTGGCAGCTCACGGGTTTCTTTTGTCCAACGGGAACCTGCTGTTTTGGAAATGTGTTATATTTTGAAATGAACCTTATTGTGTACATTTGTAAATACAGTTTTTAGAAGTTTCTATATGGCAGAAATTGTACCTCAGCTGAAGAACAGCTTAAAAACAGTTTATGGGGTATACAAAAATTACTGAGGGTACAGGTATTTTTTTTAAATGGCACATATAAAATTGAGTGAAATTTCTGCTACCTGTTGCATTTGCAGGCTTGTAATGTTAACTACAGAGCAAGGCCTTTTCTGTAGTTCTTGGAAGAAACAGCTACTGTTTTAATGGAATTATCATTGAGATAATTTGTCCATATTTGGGAACATGGAGGGGAGGCCACTTGGACAGAGTAACTTCTTCTAAATTTAGCATAATTTTGCTGAAAAAATAGTTATACATATGTATGGAAGTACAGATCTGTATCTTGCTTGATGGTTTTCTTCTGAGTTGGCTGTAGGCTAGTANCTCCCTCTGCTGTCAGCACAGTTATGGCACCAGGGGCCACAGGAGATCCCAAGTGATTTTCAGGCTGTGCCTAGGCTATTAGCATACAGAGATGTGAAATCCTGATCTATAACAATTTCAATACAGAATTTTCTTTTGATGAAATGTGACCCATTTTCTCATTTATATGGTGATGTTTCAAATGTAGTGAGAATTTTTACCCTGAATCAGTTTTAATCCTTCAAATTGATGTCAGCCTGTGGTATCCTGTCCTTCCAGAGAAGCTAGTTTGGCATGAACTAGATGTCAAAAGAAGTGTGAAAATATTTTGAGGAGGCTGCTCACAAACTAAGAGAAGTTACTTTTATCCGAGAATGTAAAAATAATAAGACTTCAGAAGTTTTTTTAGTATGAATAAGGGAGGTATGTGTTTACAATTTATATACAGCCGAAGTATTTCCTCCTTTCCTTGAATTTTCTTGAATCAAAAGACTGAGTGACTTCGCACTTGAAAAATGTGCAGTAGCAATGTGGATTTTGTGTTTGCCTTCAAAAAACATTTGTAGATGTTAGGATTTGGGAGAAGTGCATTAACACTAGCCTTCCAAGGAGCCAGTAGAAACGTGATCCTTGCTGTATCCTAGCAGGTCATTGTAAGTCTAAATGATCAATGGGAAACCATGAACAGAAATATATGATTACTGGCAGGGTGCTGGGGTGTGTTATGAGGAGAGGCTATAGCTATCTGAAAGGTTAAGAGGAAGATGATGTGGCAAAAAAAGAAAGGCTTAAGAAGACATGAGATAATATAGTTGGAGACAGGTATGCAGAAGCTGTTCTGTAATGAGCGTACAGTAGTGCCAAATTATTTGTTCCCAAACTCTCTATGTTTGTGTATTGTTTCTAAGTACCAATTTACTGAACTCCTTGTGTAGGAACATTTATTCTTTTTCCCCTACACAGCTGCTCGATTCCTTTGTATTGTCTTTTTAGAAGGGACAATATTGTTGGTTCCTTTAAGAAAAGTCCACTGAAGAGAAAAGGGCATGAAGAGATGAGGATAACCTTAAAAGCTAACATCAGTTGTTGATGGGGTGGATACAGAGCAGTGGCTGAGGAAATGAAGGGTGGGAATATGCACATTCTCACTATTATTAACTTATCCTGGAGCTTCCCTTGAATCACGTGGTACTGTGCTGTCTTTAAAACTCTGTTGGTACATAGGTAGTTCCCTCTTTAGCCACCGCAACTAAATTTACTGAGAATCATAAGTCAGTATGTGTTGTGTTGTGTGGTGTGGGGTTTTTTTTTTTATGTAACAATGTTGCCAGAGAGTCATGGCAGAGAAGTCCTTTTCGTGTTTTCCTCTGCTTACTCAATCTGAAGAAAAACTTCAATGTGTGACATGTTTTTGGAAGGTAATATGTCATCTCCTTGGAAACAGAATTCACCAGTTACAGTTTTTGCTTTGAAGTATCTCAGATAAATAAGCTATTTCTTACAAAATAATGCATCAATTGGTATATACTCCTACAGAAGTTTATAATAGTCATACCCCCTTAAGAGTAATGGCTTGGATAAAAATATCTTTTTGACTTAACATTCCAAAGAAGTAACTTCCACTTCGTATAACAAAAAGGAAGATTTATGTGTTTTTCCATACATATTTATTTGAATTGTCAACAGATACTACTATATATATCCTTACACGGTTACAGCTTGTTAACATAAAAATGAACTTTTCAACCTTACTGTTCATATACTCAAAAGTAGTAATTGAGACTAGTGGAGTTTGAGGATGGTGATTTAATGGAACAGCTAGGCAAATTTAAGTTATATATGTGGAAACCATCTGTGGTCGCTGGAAACTTAAACCATAAGCAACTCAGGAAATTTGGGGTTCATGTACAGACATGTGAAGAACAGGGAGTAAAAGCTTGTTTTAGATGACTTCAGTAGCTTTAATATTGGCACAGAAGGGAAGTATTACAGCTGTACAGCTGCTCTGGGGAAAGCTGAGCTAAGACCAATACCTGCATCTCTGGTGAGAGTGCATAGTTCTCAATGTCACACACCTTTCTTTGGCAACACAGGCTATGAGGTTTCAATAAATCTTTGCTTCAAAGCATAGTTCAATCACTGTTCCTTATATCTGTGCTAACCATGTAATGTATTCATTAAAATACCTTAAGTGGCTCAGTATTGACAGTTCAAAACACTTTCTCTCAGAATGACAGCAAAAGGATTATTCCCTTATGGAGCTCTACAGGTTTCAGCCATATTAGAAATGGGTTAATGCTAGATTTTAGGCTATTGACTGTTGTTGGAGGCAGATTACTTCGCTTCTATAAAATAAAATCTGACAATTTAATGTCTCAATGTCTGCAAAAGATAATCTGATCAAATACGTGGGTGTTCCTGCTGGTTCATTTGCGTTAGTTTTTTTCGAGACCAGTCAGCTCTGTATACACTGCACAATCCTACATCAATCCTACAAAATATGTAAAGTTAATTTAACTTTCTCATTGTTCCAGGGGCCTTCATAAAAGCCCTTGAATGTTTTAATGAATTTGAAATACTAAAAAGAGAATCTTGATGATTTTTTTAATCTGGTCTTACTGGGGATATTTAGGAATTCTTTTTAACTTTTATTTCAGTGGCATTGCATTATCCAGCATAATGTTCTGCAGTTCTGATTTTTGGTAAGTTCAGTGGTGATGTACCTTCTGATAATGAATAATTAAGGGGGTATTGCAGTCAGGAAGCATTGTTATAAATTGATGAATACATATCTATTGTATCTCTTACTGCTGTGGGAGCAAATGTCTAAGCAAGGGGCTGGAGTTATATTTTTGCAACAGCTACCTAAGATGCAATGAGGGAATTGCTTGCCCTTTTGTTCTGGTGAAATTTTCATGAAATAGTCATCCTTGTTCAGAAAAGAGCTGTTTTGGCGAAAGAACAAAATATTTCTCATGCATGTAAGAGAAGAATTCTTTTTAATTAAGCCTAATCCAACCTAAATCAGGATTAACACCCAGAGCCTGTCAATTTACAGCTGACTCTCCTACCAGTGGAAACTTTTTGTATGAAACCATCTTACTTGCACACCTAACCAATCCTGGATTGTTTCTGCTTTTACCATGGACAAGGCATGCTCCATATCACACTGATGTGATGCTAGATAAAGCTCTTGCTTGTATAATTTTGATTTTTATTAATGAATTATCTGCTGCAAAGAGTTTTAATAGTAGTGTTGTTGGTATGCAAGTATATTTGAACTGTTTCTTAGCATGAAGAGGNCGACGACACAGCAAATGTTAAGTAAATAATGCTGTAACTCTTGGAACTACGTAGTTATCATAAGCTTATTCTGGTACTTAATATTCCTAAGTTTCATAATAAAATATTTAGATCTTTTACCTTAACCACATTAGTTGCCATTCTGATCAGAAGGCAATGCTGTTTACTATTTCCCTTTTTTTTGGCTGCTAGACCAGCTGGCAATAATTTGTTTTCTGGGTTAGGTTAGTTTAGCCAAGAAGTGTGAAGACAAGCAGAGGTGATATGTGTAGTGTACTGGAAGTAACAGTATATCTTACTATTAGTTTTATTAAATGTGATGGTGACTTACTGTAATACAGGATTGTCTATACATATAGGTCTTTCAATGATTTTAACAAGACAGTTTAGTGATCCTTTTTGCTTTTATGCTAGCCAGTACCCTTTTAGAAAAAGTAAATGATTGTATGTCTGGAGAAAGGTTATATAAAATAACTAAAAAGTCTCCAGGCTGCCTTACTAAATGGAGTCAGATGATGTATATTGATCTTGCTTTCTTTTGTTCATTATTTGAATTGGATTTTGCTTCAAGGAGTGACATGCACGTTTGTATAGTAGAACACTTGTGACAACTATATCCGTGTATAAAACAGTTCCATTAAGTTTCTTGCTAACACTGAAGACCTGCATTATGTTATTAAGGCACTCCAAGTAAGAACAAGCCCTGCTGTTACATACTCAGCTGTGCTTTATTATTTAGGAAATAAATGCCTGGTTTGCAGGTATTTTTCATTGCTGTTATCCTAGTCACAGTGCTTCATAACCACTGTACGGACAGTTTTGGTGTTCAGAGAAAGCAAAACTTTTCCCTTGTGTGATTTCATCCTTCTCTTTACAGCTATCCGTTACTCAGATTTCCTTGTCCTAAAGAAACCTGAAATTGCAAGTGGCTGGGAGGAAAACAAGATGAATGGTGTCTATTGTGTTTGCTCTCATGCTAATTCATTAACTTGGATTTAACACTTGTGTCAAGCAAAACAGTTCAGTCTGAAGTTGGAATGTTTATGGAGCTTATTTTTAAGTCTTACTACTAAACCATGTTGTCAAATGTTTCTGTAAATTCTTATGTAACTTTGTAATTAGTATTATTTGCATTATTCAGGAGTCATAGCAGTGATGCAGATGTCTTTTTAGCATGTGTCTTTTGAAACAGTTAAAAATTATTTAAAATATCCTATTTGGGGGAATTAAGCCTCCTTTTTTCTGTTTTATTGGATGTTACCACACAAAAATATCCTTCATCAAGAGTGCTATGCTATAGGGGAAAGAGTTTCTGGTTTTGATAGACTTTCTTGTTAAGAAAGCCCAAGATATCATTGTGCTTTTGGAAAAATGTGAGGGATTCATAATGTTTGGTTTTGTTAACCTTTAAGTTAACTTCCCTGCCATTCTTTTGTTTGGAAAGGTAGTTAACACTTGGGTTTGAAGCAAATGCTAGTAAAATTGTTTGGCCTAAGACATTCATCTGTTTAAATGTGCAAGGAATGTAGACAAATAGCTTATGACCACAATGATTTGTTTCTGTAATTATTTAAATATTGATCATTTGAGTGATATGTTTCTATGACTCTGTAAATACTGTTCATTTGGCTTTTCAGATATTTTATAGATATATATGGGTCTGGTGCCTTTTTACAGGTGATTTTAATAGTTGAAATCCTAACAAAATAGGGCTTAGCAATCAAACTTGGTCTATCCATTTCTCTCCAAATGTTACTTTTTCTGTTAATAACTTTTAAACTTGCTGACAAACAAAATGACTTCAAAGTGCAGTGATCTTGAAGATAAAGAATTTTGAATATTTCCGTAATAAGTGGTGGCATACAGATTGGATGTTGCTATTAGTGCTTCTGCTGAAGGAGAGGACATAACTTGCCTATTATATGTTGTTTTCTAAGTAGCTTCTGACTGGCAAACCAACTTGTTGTGAGCCATGGTATTTCCTAGTTTATTCCTGCAAGAGGGTGGCTCAAAAAAAGTAAGTCACAGGAAGATGCTGACAGATACAGAAGTGGGATAAAGGAGGATTTTGAAGAACGTGTAGACAAATTGGTGAGAAAATAAGACTTTCTGCAAGTAGTTAATCTACTGGTAAATAACCAGTGTAGCAACCTTTATTATGCCGATCATATATGGTGCTGCCTGTGTGCAAACTGTCCTTGCAGTTGAGGAAAGTTTGCATGTAGGACAATTGCACATGACAGAACAGCATTTTTCACAAGTGTGTAGAAATGATGTTATTTATTACAGAATACCTAAACAGGCAATAATAAAAAGTATGAAACAGAATGTTTTGTGCCTTAAAATGGTCTTGTATCTATCATGTATTCAAAGCAACAATTAGTGTCAAACTTTGTGTGGATAGTCTTAACTTATTTAGACATCTGGCTCTTAATAATTTTGCCTAGATGTTTTTCTTTAGAAAATCAAGTTTAAATAGAATGCAGTGAAAGCATTGAGGCTGTAGGACATTATTTTGTCCATGGGATCTCCCGTATGAAAGAACTTATTCTGGTTTTTGTTGTTTGAGAGGGTCATTGGTTTAGTTTTTGTTGGGTTTTTTTTGTTTAATTGATTTCAGTGAATCCAATCCAAGCTTACATAGACAAGTTCTCATAATCAAATTTGCAGGGCTGTCATCCTAAGGAGATTTTTTTGGTAAACAAAATATTCCTAATAAATACCAGCATCTTATTCCTCCCTGTCTTCCACGTGTAAAAAGTCTTTAAAGCATGCATTACATTTTCTGCTTTACTTCCAAAAACATAGAAGCAATGTTCATTTTTGAGCCATGACAGGATTTCCAACATTATTTAAATTTTATAGAATAGCAAATGAAATAGTTGATCAAATGCTCATCAGATCCTCAAATTCTTTGACTCCTGATTAACCAGTTATCCCAAAGTCTGTTCTCAGTGGCATGTTACAGTTACTGAACTTCTTCTCCCCGCCCTAATAAATAAATAAAGTCCCGTGCCATTTTAAAGGGTTAAACAGACTTTTCAGAAAGTAACAAAAATGCTTTTTAACTTCATGGGAAAAACTGCAAAGATTAATGATTGGGAAAAAATGTGCAGTTTTCCATGTTGTTTTATTAATAGACTACAATGAAATAGGCTGTTGGGATGGCTGACTAGGTTACACAGTTTAGTTCGCTAACTTTAGCTTTCCTTGCACTTTAGCATTTTATATCCTGCACCTCTCAATTTTTGGCTTTTAGCTATTGCAGTTACTTCAAAAGATTATTTCAGCTCTATATCATAAAGATTAGTTTTCATTTTAATTTGAAACTTAGCGCCACCTTGTTCTTTGATAATAGAACTGGCTGTGTGCGTCATGCTTTTGAAGGTTCTCCTTGCATGGGTTGTTGCTTTCCCCTCTCACCATAAAAAGTTGAAGGTGATTGTATGCAATAGCCTTTCTGCTAATTGCATCTAATCATATATCTTTTACATCTTATGCATAGCCTTTAAAGTGCACTTATCACACAATTCTTAAATCATCATGGTTTCCAATACCTCATTGAATCAAATACCTCAAATACCTCATTAGAGGAACACTTCTTGTTAGTCCTTTTGCAAATCATCACAATCTCACAAACGTTTACTTCTTTACATTTAAAAGGGGAAGATTCCCTCCACACCAGCCAGCCTCATCAGCCCTGGAGTTCTTTGCAGTTATGATTCAAATCTAGCTGAGATCTTGTGCTCTGCTATAGAAAATACAAATTACATTTGTTTCATTTCAGCCTCCCTAGGTGGTATTCAGGATCCATGTAGCCTTGGGCAGCCATGTGATTAACTATGTCCCCTACCAAATGCTTCCTCTAATCTGTAACTGGCAGGATGGGGAGACTTGCCAGTCTCTATTTGTCATAGCCATAGATGAAACGAGAGCCCGTTGCCTCATCTCTTTCCGATATAGGATGTTTGCCAGCAGTAATGGGAGAGGTAGCAAATGAGAAAGGAAGGAGCAAAAACTGTGACTGATGTAGTGAGGAGCAACAGATGTCATGTGGAAAATTGAGATATACTCAATAAGCATTTTCTACAAACATTTTCATACTGATGTAACTTAGTTATGGGGTGTGACATACGAGCATATGAGAGAGTGAGTGAGTTTAAGCTTTGAAGCATTTCAGACAGATGGAAGTTTGTGGTTGAAGACAATTTATGTGGAATTACAGGCTAGTGGTGTTCACAGCTTAATGATTCTGCTTTAAAAGTGATTTTATGTTATAATTAAAGAGATGTGGTGAAAGAGAATAGAAGGACCTGGGTTACGGGAAGCAGGGGAAGTAAAAGCCAAGAGCTACTGCTGCTAAAAGCGTGTCATCCAGAAAGAGCTATACCCTCTGCAAGAATGTAACATAGAGAATTACAGGTTACTCTTGTGGTACTGACTTCAGCTTGCACTGTTGGTCAACGCAGATTTCTTTGAATACCTTTTCAAAGACAGTATCACAATAACGTAATCAGAAAAGTTGCTTTGACATCTCTATTACAAATCGTATTAAAGTATATATTTGTCTAGAACAGAACAAAGCTGTGTCTGAATCAGCATCAGATAATAAAAAAACCCCAAACTCGAAACCAAGACTGTAATACTGTAGGGTTTATTTCCCAAATAGGCTTTTAGCACTTGAAGCAGGGTTCAATTACTCAGAGTATTGGCCCTTGTACAAAAGGAAAAATGGTTTATTTGCAGTGTAGTCACCAAAATGTCTTGTACATAGCTTGCTTTTATATATTTCTTTCTTTTTGATGTATTTGATATATTTCAGTACTCAGAGAACACTCTTCACCTTAATGTTGTTTTGTAAGCATTTCTCGCTTCTATTCTTGTCAAACTTGAAATTAATGTATCTAATTGAATTTTTCCATTTTGTGATACATTAGACTTAGGGCTTGTAGCAATTGAAATAACAAAACAATGGTGTAATCTGTACCTCTAGACAGGTAAGTAACTAAATCTCTAGTGTTAGTATCTCTACTGTTTTCAATAAATTCATATTCTCCAAATAAAATTATTCCTTCTATTATAATTTTTAAATAGGTGTTTTATAGAAGTTATTTGGGACATTTTGGGCTGTCACCATTTCGATAGTGCATTTATAGGCATTTTTCTTTAGAGGTGATGACTTTCAGTAAAATTAGTTTGAGTTATAAAATAAGATGAGTACCCCAAGCATATTGTTTTGTAGTCTTAGTGTTCTGTGTCAGACTAATTTACCTTTTATCATTCATACATTTCATAGATTGTTTTGCTTCAGATGTGTCAGAAATATATATGATAGCAGGTGTTACCATTATTGCTGAGGAGCTACTGTTCCCTATGTTATTTGCATTCTATGTTTTGAAATTCAAAACTGGCGATATTTGCATCAAAATTTTGTATTTGTCATCCTTAACAGAAAGGGCTATTGCAAGACATGAAGTCAGAGAAATAGAACAACGTCATACAGTAGATGGCCCCCGACAAGATGTGACCCTGGATGAAGATGATGATGTGGTCATTATTTACAACAGAGTACCTAAGACTGCCAGCACATCCTTCACAAATATTGCCTATGATCTTTGTGCAAAGAACAAATATCATGTTCTACATATCAACACAACCAAAAATAATCCTGTTATGTCTCTTCAAGATCAGGTAAGCTGCTGCATTTGGGATATCTTTATTAAACAAGGGGAAAGTATAGAAAACTTTTTTACTATTGCAAACTTACATGGTATCTACTGGATTTGGCTTTTTTGTCACATTTTCCAGTATAAATTAATTCTAGCGTGTTTATATTTTCTTTGTAGAGCTTTAGTATTATTTACTAAATAATGAGTTTAGGTTTTTGCTGGTCTACTGGAGGTGGTAAGTATCTGTTTATTGGTAAAAAACAAGGCTAAAAAGGGATATAGCTAGGGCAGAAATGACCTTTGTTATTATTACTGTAGAAATTTATTGTATTGTCAGCTGTCTGCCTTTTGGCTGTGTAATAGTATTTGCCTGTCATCTCCCTCTGCAGTGAATGCAAACTTAAGTGATTTCCTCTGTGAGTAGTGCAGACACTGTGCCATGCTGTCAGGGCTGTACTTCTGTCTTTGGTACTAGATCTGGTCAGGCATTACAGATGATAAAGAACAGAAAGAAGTGGTTGTAAATAGCTTGCACTCTAAAGGCTGGGTCACTTTGTATCCATTTAAAGCTCTCACTAATATCAGTGTAGTATCAGGCTAGGAATGTTCATGGCTACCATTGCATCAGATGATGAGTATTAAAAAAAAGATGGTGAAGGATCAATGCTCTGGTTTTCTTGGAGTGTGGTGTGATAAAGGAATAGATTTTCCTATTTTTTTTTTTAATAATATTTCTTTGCTCATCATGAATGCACTTGAAGGGAACCCAGGTCAGAGGTCTGAAGCATCACTAGATCATCATCCCTGTCTATAAAACGTTTCCAGACTTTTGAGTATGTACTACTGATTATGTGCTGGTACCTGAAGTTGATATGCAGCAGAGGCAGAAGCTGCTCTTTGTTGCAGCATGTCAGCACTGAGGCTTCCCACTCCTTTAAGTGCATGCCTACAGGCAGGAGCAGTTTAGCATAGATGCTGGTGTGGGGCAAGGGGACGCAGATGGTAACAGCCCTCCACTTTCAGTTCTGTATGTGTGAGAAAGACTTAGGTAAGGATTCCAGTGCAGGGCATATAGTGTTCTTAGGCCTAGTGGGACTAGGAACCTGTTTTGTAATAGTGGAGTTGTGTTTCTATTGGGTTTTTGTTGTTGTGAAATCTTTTCCTAAATGTGAAGGTGATACTGTCATACATGGTTACAAAGATTACCAAGAGTAAATCTAGTAGCCAGCCCTATAGTCCTGTTCACTGTGTAGAACAACTACTAAAGACCTGTGCACTAGCAGCAGAATGATTTTTCAAAAGATTTAACAAGCTAATGTCTGTAAATTAAAAATCATGCTCAAGTGAGTCATACTTAGTGCTGCACTTCCAACTATAAATTCTGTTTCTGTTAGGGTGTCTCTTTAAATGGTACTGGTTTATCCTGAAGGATAGGAGGGCTAGTAATTGATGTTATAAATGGTGCAAAGCAACTTTGCCTTGAATATCTGCTTTTGTTTGAATTTCATTCAAAGGAAATTTGTTCTTTACTGGCTATTTTGTCTAAGAAATAGTCATCTTCTCTTCTTCCCTCTAATAATTACTTATTGAAAAATGAAAATCGATCAGTGCTGGGTATGTATACAAAAAATACTGGGAGTCTTGCCTTCATTTAGAATTACAGACTCTCCCGAGTTGGAAGGGACCGACAAGGATCATTGAGCCCAACTTGATGCACAGGACTCCCCCAAAAGTCACATTATGCTTCTTAAATTCTGTGAGGCTTGGTGATGTGACTGTTTCCCTGGGGAGCCTGTTCCAGTGCTCCACCACCGTCTTGGTGAAGAATCTTTTCTTAATATCTAACCTAAACCTGTCCTGGCACAGCTTCATACCATTCCCTTGGGTCCTATCGCTGGTCACCAGAGAGAAAAGATGAGCTCCTGCCCCTCTGCTTCCTCATGAGGAAGCTGTAGACCACCATGAGGTCTCCCCTCAGTCTCCTCTTCCTCAGGCTGAACAAACAAAATAACTTCAGACATTCCTCATGTGATTTCTCCTCAAGACCTTTCACCATCTTCGTGGCCTCCTTTGGATGCTCTCTAGTAGCTTTATATCCTTTTTGTATTGTGGTGCCTGAAACTGCACGCAGTACTTGAGGTGAGGCTGCACAAGTGCAAAATAGAACGGGACAGCCACCACCCTTGACCAGCTAGCAATGCAGTTCTTGATGCACCCCAGGACTCTCTTGGCTGCCAGGGCACACTGCTGACTCATATTCACCTTGCTTTCGACCAGAACCCCTAGATCCCTTACTGTGGGGCTACTCTCCAGCCTCTTGTTCCCCAATCTGTATGTACATCCAAGGCTGCCCTGTCCCAGGTGCAGAATCCACCACTTGCCCTTGTTAAACTTCATATAGCTGGTGATTGCCCAGCCCTCTAATCTGTCCAGATCTCTGTGCAAGGCCTCTCTGCCTTTGAGGGTGTCAGCAGCTCCTCCTGATGTAGTGTCATTGCAAGACTTACTTAGTAAATGTTTATGAAGATACTGAAGAGTCGTCGTCGTGGCTAGGCTTCGCGAACGAAGATCCAGGGAGGGCTCCCTCCACACTCCTTATCGGCGCCTTTTCCAAGTGCGCTGATAAAAAGAGGCTAGCGGATAGCACCCTCGAGCCTGCGCTATGGATTTTTTTTAGGTGAGACACAGCATACGCAGAGCTGGACCCACCCTTTAGTCCTAAGGTTCATCTGCCAGGGCCTAGCAAGCTTGGACGCTGGCAGCGAGGTCCTTAGGACAGAGGTTTAACCTCTTAGATGGAAGGCCTTACAGGGCTAAATGAGCTCCATCTGCCCGGGTTTGGAATCAGAGTTGTCCTGATACTGAAGAGTACTGGCTCTAAAATGGATCCCTGCAGAACCCCGGTTGTGACTGGTTACCAGCCTGATGTAACCCCATTTGATACTATGCTATTGTCCAAGGCTGTAAATTCTGTTGTTTAATTAGACAACTGATACTATAGTTCTTTAGTGGTCATTAAATGGAAGATGCTGAGAACGAAAAACTTTATATATTGCCTAATTGCTCAAAGAAGAAGAAATAATTATTTATCTTCAGTATATCAAGATAGCAACTAGCCAATTTAAGTCACAAACGTAATTCTGGAGGTGGCAAGGGCACTGAGTAGTAGCTAATAAGGTTCATTCTGTGGTCCTGGATTTGCATGAAATATTCACATGCCACCTTCATCAGTGTAGCTCACTTGAGGGTGTTAGATGTATATGCACCGTAATAAAATACATAAGCACATCATAGATACAAAATTGTTGTATCAGTGATACCGTTTGTTAAAGCAAATCTATCTAAACAAGGTGAAGATTGTCTTGGTCCTGATATAAATTTGTAAAATAGTGAGCCCTCCATTTTGTATGACTTCTGCTGTACTTTTTCCAACTACTCTAATTCTGTAACAGATTTTAAGTTCTCTGCCCATATGTGAAACCTTTTACTTCTTGCACACAATCTGGAAAAAAAAATTATTTAAAATCCACTCCAAGTATAATCTATATCTGATTTGAGATAATCCAATAAGAGTCCCTAACACATCCAGTTTAGTTTCAGATGGAACTTGTCCCAGCAGCCCTCCTTTCTTTTGCAGCTTCTCTGACAGCAGGATCCTGGGAACAGTCCTTCTTTCCACAGGTTGGGCCTTTTCTTTGCAGCAAGCTGAGTGCCATGTTGCCTGTGTTGCATTTCTGAACTGTGTGTTCTGTAAAACAAAACACTTGCTTTTGTTAAATCAGAGTAGTTGTTTGGTTGGGTTTTAATTTATTGCTTGCATGTTTCAGTACTGATACATTTTGTCCATACAAGTACACCTGTGTCACGGCTAGTTGTATGGCACACCAGCTACACAAACCTTAGCTTTTTTGTTACATGGTGAAATTGTCATCTAAAACATTTAAAACTAAATTACTGTTCTGCTATTTTATTAGAAAAGGGGGTGTAAGAACATGTTCTCTGCGGTGGTATTGTGAACAAAGAAATGCCATGGTACAATTGCCCCCTCAGTTTGCTGGTTTATGTCCCTTGTTCTATTTTTCCCTATGGTTTCTTTCTCCTTTCTTTTCAAAAGAGCAACCTGAAAATGTATAATCTTGCTTTTGAAAGTGTTCTGAAACAGTGCCCTCTCAGAGGTTAGCACACTCGTACTGACTTTAGTAGTACTTCTTTACTCTGCTGGTAAAGGTTTCAGTGGCTGTCAAAAATGAGCAAGTAAAAGATTGCAGTGACTGTTAGAGGTGGAAATAGCAGTGGTCCTGAACATTGAAGAACTTTTCTTTTGGACTTAGATAGCCTAGTGAGTACTAATGTCCACTGCTGTACATGTGCCAATTGTATTTTTCCTTCTGAGAAAGAACTGTTCATATGAGGTGGGTATCCTGGCTGTACTGTGGCTGAACTGGTGAACTCTTGTCTTTTCACCATCTCACAAGATTGCTTCTCAGCTACCCTTGCCTTGAGCTTGCTTGTGGTTTCTCATGGCATGCAGCCAAAGACGTCCTGCTAGCCTGTTTCTAGAATTCCTGACCCTCTGATTTAGAGTTAATTATAAGTTATTAGCTTGTATTACAGTTTGGATAGCTAAACTACCAGTGTCTTTCTGCAGAGAGAGTCTGATTCATCCCATTATTCTTGGTCTTTAAATCTGAATCTGAGATCCTTTAATGGGGCACTCTGTTGGTCTTCAGTCTTACCTGAGACGCCTTTTTTGTAGTTCAAATGGAAAAAACATGTCCTCACCAGGCTGGGCTTGTGATAGTTATCTCCCTAGTTACTTGTAATTTTAAATCAGTTATTCAGCAATTGACAAACAAAACCAGAATATAATGACATGAAAAGCTGGTGTTTTTTTGTTGGTTTTGTTTAGTTTTGGGGTTTTTTTGTTTGTTTTTTTTTTTAATCTAAAAGCCCATTTGATACCAGACCTTAGACTAATGACCATACCACCTACTGGGGGCAGAGGGTGCTCAGACCAAGTATACTGGGGTTTTGGTTTGTTTTTTTCCTTCTGGCTCACTGAGACTTGTGTTAAACTCTCATCTTAGGAACTGATGGTATTTAACTTACTTTCAGGACATCTTATACCATCAGATCTGGCTTTTTAATTCAGTGAAGCTCAGCTGATTTCTCACTTACTAAAGGCTGTGAAGCAACTTTGTAGCTGATTATATAAAAGCACCGTGAAAGAACTCCGTAGGAGTTCCATTCACATCTATCTGAACTTTTAAAGTAACCTCAAATTGCATTCAGTTGGGTTCATATGGAGAAGTTTGCAGTCTCTTGAAAGCTCCAGTGTCTGCTAAGCCATGAAAAGAAAGGTAAAATTGATCATATTTAACAGTATGAAGCAGCAAACAATATTAATCTCTGCCCTAAGTATGTAAACCCAGATTCATTAGGCTGTCTGTGACCTGGAACAATTCTGATTTTTTTTTTTTGTTAATGCTGCAAATTGTGGAGGAGGAAAAAAAGATTTCTTGCCTGTAGGCTAGTTGTAGGTGCAAAAACAAGTTCTCAGGGGCTGATCCATCTTAAGGTGAATATAAATGTCACAGCTCTCATAAAATCTTCCCAGCTTTTTCTTTTAGCTTGCCTAGTGTTAAAGGTAATAAAAGACTATGTTCATCAATCCTATGTTCATAAAATGATTTCCTTAGCAGGCAACATTGTAAGATAAAGAATTTTTTATCCTATTACTGGAACATCTGAGGTTTGATGCAAATGGTTGCATGGGGATCTAAGATGCAACTGACCCTTGTGATTTTGCACTTAATATTTCCCTGTGTCTAGTCCTAGTCTGTTAGAAAATGAAACCTGGCTGGTGCTAGATTTCAGAAAGCTTGTTCATGAAAATGTAACTGAAATAATGCTTTTATATGCATGCTGCACTACGCGTAATAGGTAGCATAACTGGTTTGTTTGTGGAGATGTATCAACCAACTGTGACCTTTTGGGGTTCAGGTGAAGGAATGGAAGATAATACATACTTCGCATTTAGGAAACATTTTTCCAAGATATGGAAATACTCATAGCTGAGGCTCTCCACTCAAAGTATCTTGTCATTAATCTTTAAAAGCTACAGTCAGTGAAGATGTGATTTTTTTCAGTAGCAGCAAAGGTAGCTCAACTGGATTCAGAGTCTCATAGATATATTATCAGTTTGTGTTGTGGATAAAACCAGACAGAAAGCCAGTGCAGTTTATGAAATACCATTGTATAACATTGTGTAGTGTTTTTCAGCTAGATTGGCCACAATTTTTCAGATGCAACGTAGGGTTTAAATTGTGAATTGCTACAGCCTGTGAAACTTACACACTGCAAAAATGAATACTGGCTGTTACTAAAAGTTAGTATGCATTTCTTTTAACTGAGAGTCCAAGAGCAAGTGTTTGGAGACATAAGTAAATTTTATCAACCTCTTAAATCCCAAAGCATGAGTTTTTCACACTTTTAAGACACAGCAGCAGGCCAGTCTTGCCTCTTATAGTCAATCAATTCAGTATTTTAGTAAATAACAAATACTGTGTTTCAGGGCACTCAATCCATTAGATCTTACGGAATGTTAGTGTGTTTTCTTGAGCACTCAGACTTTTCTCACTCTCTTGTGTCACCGCAGTATCTTTATGGTTATCTGTGTCACTACACAAAAGATACTGTAGATGTGCAGGGAATACTATATTCTAATTCTCAGCTTCAGAAATGGCATATCATTGTCAGACAGCTCAGGCAGTACAAATTTATCATATTTTCTTTATTATCCAATTCACTAATTTTGAAATAACTTTGAGTTAAATGCTTTGATGTTAAAATATTCATCTAATAAAGCCAAGCTACATTGGGATTTTCGTGTCCCACTTAATTTGTTCTTACTTTCCGGTTTAGGGCATGTATCTTGTTTGAAATGTATTTCTGTTTCTGTGAAGTTCGGTGATAACTGCTTTATTAGCCCTTGTTTAAGGGCTACTTCATGCTTTAATGTGAAAATTTTGCTGGTATGTTAGGCTTAATGTAACTATTGAAAATGGTAAACTGTAGATCTAATTTACACAATATACATTTGTAAAATTTGTGGATTACTCATGCAGTGTATTTTTGGGATTAAGGAACAAATGAACCACTGGATTTAGTTCTTATGTTCCTGTAAAATAGGTCTAAGAACACACTTGTAAATCTGGTACACTTTTGAGAGACTAAATACAAATCAGACAGTTCCATCAAAAGTGTACTTGTATTTTTTTATTGCTGCGGTAATTCTGCATTCCTTTCAAATTACAAATAAAATGGACTGACAAAATTTAGAACGTTTGCCTTGCTATTGTTTTTGTGAATTGCCCTTCTGATTGCTGTAGTCTGCTTTTGTTTAGTTTCTTCTGATCACTAAATTGTGATGATATAAAATAGGTCATCTGTATGCTTGCATAAATCTATTTTAGGTGGCACAAATTCTTTGGTAATATTCAAAATAGACTTTTTTTTCCTAAAGCATCATAAGACTTTAATTACAAACCAGGAAACACCATGCATGTGGAAAATTAACGTGTTCTAGCTGTACAGAAACACTTTTTGCTGTGTACTTTTACAGGTCCGATTTGTGAAGAATGTGACTTCCTGGAAGGAAATGAAACCAGGATTTTACCATGGACATATATCTTATTTGGACTTTGCAAAGTATGTTTTCCTTGGATTTCTCTGTTGAGTAGCTAGTAGTTCAAGTTACTTGGACCCAGCTGGGATATTAGTGCCCTCTAGTGATGGAAATCTGACAACTGCAGTTTTGAAAAATACACTGAAATTCATGTGATGAGCAATACTTGGTTTTGATTATCAGTTTTCTCTTGTCTTTTTGCATAATACAATGTAGCCGAGTCTCATTTCAAAACTGTTGATATGCTAGGTTTAGTATTCCTTGTCCGAATTGCAAAATTTTTTTACTGAAAATCCTGGCTTTTCTCTGGAACACTGACAGTTCTGGCTGAGGATTAACTTCCCATTCATCTTTTCACCTAAATGATCTCCCCCCCACAACAGCTTGTGTTCTCATACTTTGTGTTTTCATCTTTAAAATAATACCTTGAATATTCTGGTTGTGGTTGGCAAGGCTCACACTTTCAAAAGACTGTGAGGTATGTTCTTGTAGTGAATGTAGTTGAGAAATGTAAAATGTAAAATATTTCAGAAAAGTCTGTACCTGCTTATATGCAGACATCCACTGTCAAATATCAGAAGTACCTCTGAAATTATGTTGGAGCTTAAAATACTGGATTGAATTGATTATTTACAATAGTGAGGACAGGTTATCCATGTATAAATTACAGTAATAAAAGTTTAATTTTCCCCCCTCTTTTTTAAAATTTCTGATCCACTGTTATTCCCTGTTTTCTCTTTGACAATGCAATTGGCAAATCATTATTGTTATTAATAAAGTTACAGTAGTAAGTGGCTTATGTTATCATAACTGAAGCTAGTTTTGCAGGGTCATGTGCAAATCCATATGAATGCACAATTGACACAAACATTTCCAAGGACTTTGACGCTTTAGTTAAACCCACAGATGATTGGTTGAAGCTTCTACTATATGAAAATGGTTTGTTACAGCCTTCTACAGCACTTGCAGTAGAGTTTGTAGGAGGGTACACAAGTGCATGTCTCAGGCACTTCAGTGGACTTTAAAGAGGGTGCAGTTCAAAGTCTGGACTTCACATCAAAATGGTTGAAAGATTCACACGCTCCTATTTTTCAGACTTTGGGGAGTAAGAGCTGGCACATAGACAGATGTCAGCAATGCCACCTTTAACTGCCACAGTCTGATTCATTGGTACTCTGCTGGTGACATCTGAAGAATCAATTGCTCTTTCTGTAGCCTTTAACAATTTCTGTATCTGTAGTGCTGGTCTTTTGTCAAAGTAATGCCTTTTAATGTTCTTTTTTCTAGCTTCCTCTTTTCTGCTGCTAATTCTAGGTTTCTGTTCTTCAGCTTTTCAACTTAAGAGTCCTCATATGAGCCGTATCTGGTGTTATAATTTACTGAGTACCACTTTAACAATAATGGTACTGCATCTTAAAACTATGAGAGCTCTCTGTTTTAGCCAAACTAGGAGGCTTGAATGGCCCTCTGTCAGCAGTTCCCCAGTTTGCATGGGAACAGAAGAGAGGGGTTTTTTCCAGCTTCTTGCTTTACTTTAAGGCACTTGACACACTTGCGATTTCCATTGTGATCCAAATGTTTGGATACCATATTTATTTGCCACAGTAATGTCTCAAATGGAAAAGAAAACTGAGGAATGTATGGTAAATGCTGTCTTGAATGTAGATCACTTAAAGATAGCATTTGCACAAAACAGTTTTGGTGGTTTAAATCTTCTCTCGCATCCCATGAGCTTACCACTCCATTTTCATCAAGCTTCCTGTTTGTACCACAATAATTCAAAATTTCTTTTTATATCTTTAGATAGAGAAAATACAATTTTATGATACTATGTTAAGCTTATATTTAATAAGCATAACCATATGGATTCAACCTAGGTGATAGATGTGCTCAGAGCTCTGTCTGTCTTCTATTAGAGTTCATATCTCTGATAAGTGGAAACCTGCCAGAAAATCCACTTGCAGGATTGCATAGCAGTATTCAGGAGGGCAGGAACTCAATTTCAAACTTTGTTGTGCTTACTGGAAACAATATGTGGCTGCTAGGCAACTTAAGGCATTTCTAGAGTCGCAACTGCTGTATAAACATTTTAGTATCTATTGTGTAATAATATTTCAGCTTTGTTTCTTTAGTAAAACAAAAACTAAAATCACGAAAGTGAACTGACTTTCACATCCACCTAACACACTGGATATAGATTTCAGTTATATCAAGAGATAAACTTTAAAGTGCTAGATAAGAAGTTTTGATGTACATTTTCTCCTCTTTTGCTTTAGATTTGGTGTTAAAAAGAAACCAATTTACATAAATGTTATAAGAGATCCTATAGAACGACTAGTTTCTTATTATTACTTTCTGCGCTTTGGAGATGATTACAGACCAGGTCTACGGAGACGAAAACAAGGGGATAAAAAGGTAAAGTCCACTGTATTGTATATGTTAGTATTACGAAAGTTAATGTGAAAACTATTTTTTGCATGTCCTGATAAAAGCTGAATAATTCCTGTATTATCCTTGGTGGCGATGATGACTTTGTAAGTTATATTCTCCCCTTTGTGTCCATCTTGGACCACCACAGTGTAACACTGAGCATGTTGTTTTTAACCTTATAAATTCACTTTATTTGCATTTTTTATTTAAAAAATTAAGTAGTATTGTCAGGTATCTGGAGTTGTAAGTATTAAGTAAAGCTTATCCTTCTATGTAAGGAATTGCATCTCTTCTTGTTGTAGACTGAGAGATATGCTTTTTGCCAAAAGCTGTAGAACTGCTGATGCTCTGATTTTTATGTTTTGGGTTTTTTTGTGATTTGCAATGCAAATTTAAAAACCAACCAACCAAGCGAAACAGCAACAACAAACATAAGTATTTTAGTGTAATTGTGTAAAGAGGCTGCTTGAAAATTATGAAGTATGAATCATGTGTTTTTGTACTTTCTCCATCTCTCTTAGGTGTCTATAGGAGTAGTTGAGGGTAGTGTATTCAAACCTTGATTACTAACACAGTTGCAGAATGGCAGTATTATTTAGGGTCTGTAACATATTTATTCCAGATGAAATGTAAATATCTGCTGTCATGGTTTGCAGCAAGACATTCATTGGAGCATGTTGCTTTGGACATTTCTTGTATCAGGAAGAAAAGTAGGATACGAAGGATGTGAATATAGTTTATATAACTGTAGTTAGAACAGTGTTGAAGCCCTTATGAAATAAAGGGGCGGGGGGAAGGTTGTACTTCACAGAGCCAAAGACTTTTTAAAATTTCAGTGGCAATATTTTCTTACACTGATTTTTTTTTTCTGTAGTGTTGACATTTAAGTGTCGCACTATGTGAATACCAAAAGACACTGTAAAAATAGCTAAGCAAAAATCACACTGAATATAACTTAGTCTGTAAATACCATAACAATTAATAAATATGCCTAATGATTTTATGTGCTCCCATCCATGCAAACAATATGTTTTAAATATTGGGAACAGACCATTCCTTTTCTCTTTCCAGTGATAACTGTTCCTGTGTTGTTTAGGTTTTGGCGCCACCTTCAGTTACTGCCTTTCAGTTTCTCCAGACATCCTACAGTATAGGCTAAAGATTCAAGCAGAGCTAATTGAAACTCATCTTGAAAAATGTAACTTTATAGAATTGGCTACAGAGGTGATTTGGTGATATAGTATCATAAAGACAGTAGGTTTATAACCTACTCTGTTCCTTTTCAAGAGGAGCATAATTTGGCCAGCGGAATTCCTTCCTGGCAGAGGTCAGTGAGTTGGGAAGCTGAGCATGCTACCAAGTCCAAGCTGTTTATAGGACTTAATAATTATTTTTAGAAGTGAAATTTAACAGCGTTGGTTTAATTTTGAATTGTAATCTGAACAGCATTTTTAGGCAGTCACTGGGAAACATTAAGCCAAAATCCCAAATGCTACCGTTTACAGAGCGCTGTAAGATCTGATTTGCTGGAATAAGTTGAAATGCATTCCTCTTTTTAATGTTTGTAGTGCATTGCATTAATAATTTTACATTTTTCTATTGAATATGCTTTTTGTCATTTTTCACTATCATATTACTTTTATTTAGGTCTGAGACGTAGTTGTTTCCATGCAGATTTAGCTTATCCTGTAAGCATCTGTAGTCCATTTGAAGTGAAATCGATTTGCTATGCTAAGTTTTAGGGTTTCTTTCATTTAATTCAGGTAATACTACTTTTTCCATGGTGTTTCCAAGGAAATTGTATGTATATAGATAGTGTCAGTTTTGCATACATTAGATATAAAATTCAGTAAGCTCAAAACTGAATTGACATCAGTGTTATAGACACTGAGATTATATCTATTCTATGTTGTGTTCTAGATTAACTACTAGTTCTTCAAGTGAAAAGTAGGAGAAGGTTTTTCTATTGGAAGTCGATTGTTCCTTTATTAAGTGGAAAGGAATCTCGGCATACTTTACACTCTCACCTTCTCCCATACCACAACATTTATATGGAGAAGCTCTTCATTCATTTTCTTTCTGTATCCCCGTGCTTCTAAAGTTATAGATAGCTTGTCTCTAAGAACAAAGTCTGTAAAGATAAGTGTTTCTTATAATAAAATCTCTGGATGGAGTAGTCAAGGTAAGTATATAAGAGGAAGTGGGGAAGGAGGCCTCTCCTATTTCATTTTACTTAGAAAATTACTTACTTGCTTTTGTGTATTAACTGTAAAATAACCAGCAGGTATAAGCAAATAAGTCTTCCTTTTGACAGATCCTAGTTCATATTTACTGTATACATTCATACATTAGGAGGTGCCTTTAATCAGTCTAGTTCTTAGGTAATGATGATGTTATGAACTACTTCTGATAGATCAGTGCAGAATTTCTCTATTCTCTATAGAATTTCACTATACTATGTATGTATAATTCTACAGTATAAAGATCCAGCTGTTCCAGTATCACAAATCCTGATGGTATTTGATACTGTATCTTCAGTGATTTCTTTTGTAAAGGAAAAATAATGATACCAGCATTTAATGACTGGTTTTGCTTGTTTTGACAAATAGTCTTATCAAGGTTATAGTAAATGTTCCGGGTAAGATAAAGTTGTTTGTTATTTCTAATCATAAAAGACTGTCCAAGTACTATTTTAATGGAGACAAATAGGTCCTCTTAATAACACTGTGAAAGTGAGGCGTAAAAAAATTCTTTCACTTTTTATTTCTTTCACATGATATCTTGTGTTTTTCTGTTCCCACTGTAGCAACTAACCAGGTTGAGGTGTTTGATACATATACTAGATTTTAAACCTTACTTAATTTTGTCTTTGTTCCAGACCTTTGATGAATGTGTGGCAGCTGGAGGTTCAGACTGTGCTCCAGAGAAACTTTGGCTTCAAATTCCGTTCTTCTGTGGCCACAGCTCCGAATGCTGGTAGGAAGATAAATGTGCTTCAAGTTGTTAGTCAAGTATATGAACACTGAAATCTAAACACATTTGAATATATAGCACAGTTGGGGAAAGTGTGTGGGACTGGACAGAGCAAAGCAGCAGGTACTGTAGTAATTATTTTCGTTTGAAATTAGTGAAACAGTCTTGCATATCTTCAAAAAAGCAATATGCTAGAATACTGTATCGGCAGTGCTATGAGGGAAAACAGATGTTTTCAATTTTAAAAATAATTTTTGTAGCTTGAGAGTCTTGATGTTTTTGTCTTATGTCAGACTGCAATATCCACCTTTCTGAATGGAGGTATTTTATTCAAGCTTGTAGAGTTTCTGGGGAGAATAAAATAATTGAGATTAGGATAAATTTATCTTCTTCAACCTTTACCAGACATCCAATAGTCAATGCTACTTAGTGTAAATAAAACCAAAAGCAAATAGTGTTAATCTGCCAATAGGGAATGTTTTATAACAATGGCACAGACTTCAAAAATGTCTTTAGTAAAATAGAAAGAGTGCCTGTTGGTCAGGCTTATCTACACCTCAGCCAGGTGGAGAAGCAGAGAAGTAAAAAAAACTCTGAACCTATCTTTTTTCTCTGTATAGTATTATAAAAAAGGAGAAAAAAATGTTTAATTTCTGTTTGTTGTTTAGTAGGGAAGTCCTCCATTAAGTGCAATGACTTTGTAGCTCAGAATTAGGCTGGTAGGATGCAGAAGGGAAGGAATGTTCTTACCAGAACCATTTCTAGTGTCTAATGTGAAAGTGGAGACCAAGTATTGACAGTGAGAAAATATAAACCCTTCAGAAATTCCATTAATAATAGAGGCAGTAACCATATACACACAGGGGTTTTTAGGGATGAGTTATTAGTCAAAATAACTAGAGTTGTCAAAATTTTAGGTAAGAAAACAGATGAGAGAAACTGGAAATGCAGTTAGGAATGGTTATAACTTGAAATGAGTCTTGCCTTTCCTACACAAATGTCCTGTTACAAAGTAATCTCCATCTAGGGACGGGGGATTGTTGGCTGACATCAGAACTTACTGTAGTTGTTCTCTGTCATTTTAGGAATGTGGGAAGCAGATGGGCATTGGAACAAGCCAAATACAATCTGATCAATGAATACTTCCTAGTGGGAGTTACTGAAGAGCTTGAAGACTTTATCATGTTACTGGAGGCAGCATTGCCCCGGTTCTTCAGGGGTGCCACAGAACTGTACCGGACAGGTATTTAAATGGTTGATTTCAATGATGTCCATGGATTTTTTTCATCCTCTTGTCAGTTTTTTAATGTGAATTCTTCAGACCCAGATGAATAGTTTGGAGTCTCTGCCAAGCTTGCCCCTTAGTTGGCTGATGTTCCTATGGAAAAGACAAACTCTTTATAAGACTTTCAGTACAAATTTTTGAGGACAGACCAAATACCTTCCTGTCTTAAACAAGTTGTAAGTATTTAAGGTTGGGGTAAAGGCAGTTGTCTAGGTATACCACACTTAAAAATTTGTGACAGGTGCTGGAATTATTGATACCTAATGCAAGCTGATTGGCTGTGCAAAAAGGCCTAAGGGATACAAAGGCCCAAGTACATATTTATCTTCCTAGGATTGTACTAGGATGTTTGTTATACAGCTAGTAGCTCAATTTCTTGGAGTTGGCCATGCAACTCATGGTAAAGAAAAGGTCCATATCAGCAGAGCTTCTATCTGCAAATAGAGAGAGAAAGGAGTCCAATGTATAGAGCCTAGATGTGTATTATTAATAAGTTTATTACAAAGCAACAGATAGCACTTCCTAGGGAAAACACTGTCATCTTTTTCATAGAATCACAGAATGGTTTGGATTGGAAAAGACCTTAAAAGTTCCTCTAATTTCGATCTCCCCTGGCACAGGCAGGGACACATTCCAGTAGACCAAGTTGTTCAAAGCCCTATCAAACCTGGCCTTGAACACTTTCAGGGATGGGATATCCACAGCTTCTATGGGCAACTCTCTTGCTCTGCAGTTTTAAAAATTCTTAACATTTGATACTTTCAAAAATAATTTTGAAAGACCAATTTTGCTTGAAATACATCATGTAATTTTGTTCCTTAAAAGTAGCATTTGTTCCCTGGGTTTATTAGAGTAAGGAGGGAGAACTGAAAGAACTGATGCAAAATTCATTAACATTTAGTAAGAGAGACTGCAGTTTTCCAACCCCACATGTTAGTTAATAAATTCTGGATTAAATTCTGTTACTTCTAATGCAGTTTATCAACATGTTAAGAGTATAAAACTCTGTAAATAAAAGGACTAATCATTTCTTAATCACATGAACTTTAAAGTGAAGTTATTGCTTTCATTTTGCATTTAGGAAAGAAGTCTCATCTTAGGAAAACAACTGAGAAAAAACTTCCCACAAAAGAAACAATTGCCAAGCTACAACAGTCTGAAATCTGGAAAATGGAGAATGAGTTCTATGAATTTGCACTGGAGCAATTTCAGTTTGTCAGAGCACATGCAGTTCGAGAAAAAGATGGAGAATTGTATATCCTGGCTCAAAACTTCTTCTATGAAAAGATTTACCCTAAATCAAACTAAGAACACTATGCTATTAGATTTATGGACGTAAATCTTTGGTCACATCATCATCTTAGTCCTCAGCCATGGAAACTAGATTGCTTGTAGACCTCCAAGACGTTTCTTTATAGATCTGAAAAAAGTGGGCTGTGGATTACCTCCTGGGTGTTGGATACTGGCTAACTGTGTTGGTAATCCAGAAGCAAAGGCTTCATTTCTTCTGTCTAACTAATACTTTCAGTGGGAGTCATTACCTTTTACCTGAAGAAATCTACACTTTAATTCGGTGCAATTAATACACAACAGTTCTAGCTGAAAATACAATGAAAAAATGCTTTTGTTGATGCTCTTTTTAATTTTCAGAGCAATTTATTTTCGTTTATACTTCTGTGAAGAGGAATTAGTTTTTCCCAGTTTTCAACATGGAAATTTTGGTTGTATGAGTAGTGTTAATAACTGGTTGACATCTGTGCTTTGTTTTTGTGAATCATGTCACATGATATTAATTGGGATGATTTATCATGTTCTGCTGAGAAATGCTGCTGCTGCTGGAATTGCCCATATTTATAAATACAGTTTTATTAAAAAATTGCAACTAATCATTAGTGTTAAAACATCATTTCCACGTTAAGATTGTAAAAAGTTACAGAATTGGAGAAGTTGGGGGGCTTGTTCTTTTTTTTATCCCCACCACCACTGACTGAGGTTGGGAAAACTACAGAGGAAGTTGGTATTGTCAGCAGTTCTAACTGATCCTTACACAGTGGTATAAAAGATGTAAATTCAGTATTTTCTCCATGGATTCTTTGTAATAATTGTAAACTGAGGTATTAGTGAATCCATATTATGACTCCATTAGTGAGCTGTGGTATGGTTAGGGTTTTCCTACTACTTCAATACTTTTATCTGTAGAATATTTTTACTAAGGTGCTTTATAATGTGTTTTAAAGCATTGCATTTACAAAAGGAGTAAAATGCTGTAAATACTGCTTATTTTATGTATTTGGACCAAAAGGTTTAAAGTAACTAGTTTAAAGTGGGGGTTTTGCACCAGTTCTGTTATACGTGAAGTGAAAAACATCACATTTTCTTCTTGGTTAACTGTTGGACATTGCTAAAATGCACATCAGTGACCTCTCTGACTTCAATACCAGAATGTGGTCCAGAGATTCTCTTTACAGAAATGTAGTTCTCATCCTTTTATTATGGTAAGAGGAAAAGAAGAAAAATGTCATGTGTAGTCTGGTTGAGAAAGATGCAGTGAACTTGATTGACATAATTGTATTTATGTTACTGCCTTATGTGACTATTGTAAATTTGTGAGTTGCCATTATTAACAATGTGAAACACCTGGTAGATCAAGTAAATTGAAATTTGAGAACAGATGTTTGGGGCCACTGCATTATAGCAAATGGCAGTGGAAAACTACAAGAACTTGTTTCCTATTGAATTTTCTTAAAGATCTGAGTATTTACACATCTTACACCTGCCTTTTCTTAAAGTGCTTTTCACAGGGTTTAATGGGGGACGGCACTGAGGAGACAAAGTAAGGAATGGTAGTAAAGGTTTAAATTCCTAAGGGATGATGCTGAAAGCTTAGTTTAAAATTACTAAGTGGAGTTCTTTAACCAGCTTGTTCTTATAATGAAAACAAAGGAAATGGAAAATGGTCTGTGAACTGTATGTCTGCAGCCAAAAGCAACAACCCTATTAGAGGATAATGAGACACTATCAAGTACATCTTGCATTTTCTTTTTCTTGGATTTTTCCCTTTGAATTTTAAAAATAGTTCTGTTTTTGTTCTTCCCAAATAATCAGGAAACTTTCTTCTGATAGCTTACCACTTATATAGTATGAACCATGCATAAGATTTCCTGTTCTAGTTCTTATCTATTGATGTCATAAATAATGCCAACATGTTTGGGAATAGGATGTGTTAGGTTCACACATGTTCCTTAGCTAAAGAAAGGACCTAAAGAGTCATACACAAGATATAGCTAATGAAGATCTTAAGATTTCCGTAACAAAGTAATAACGTCTTTGAAATAAAAGTATTATGTATAATCCCAGAAAAGGTTATCCACTCAGTGATAGTTTTATGTTAAATATTATTTTTACACTATTGTTTTCCTTCAGAATTATTCAGATAAGTTTACCTTCTTCGTCAGAATTTTCAGAAGAGCACCTCTCTAAAAGAGCTGAAGAGTTTGCTAAGCTAAAACATAAAATATTCATCTGAGTAATGAAATGGATGTGTAGACAAATGCTTCTGTGTTGACAAGAAAGAGAGGCAAAACGTCTGATTTTGGTAGGGTCTACAGAAACCTATTCTGTAAGCAGTGTTAAAAGTTCTGTTTCTTTTTCTTTCCTTCCAGGATTTAGAATTTCTTAATTACGAGTCTTCAGTAACAAAAATAATAGAACAATGCAGGTGGGTTTTTTTTACTTTTAAAAGAGCAATATATTTTTCATAGTTCATATAAGAACACACATTGTATTCAATCCAGTATCATTTCCTGTTCTTTGTTGTGAACTGACAGGTATGAGACAAACAAGAATTCTAGGAATATATTTTTGAAAATGCTAGCTACAATTGGAGATGTATTAATTCCAGAGGTGCTCTGAAGATCTTACTGTCTGTGGAACACAGAAGGAATCAAGACCGTCTGCTTTTATATCTAGTGCAGCCATTAAGTCAACTGTGAACTTACTAGAATCCTTTGAATTCAGAACTATCAAACTTGGTTTCCTAAAAGACAGTTTAGAAAAAAGAGCTTTACTGATTTTTTTAATAACCTACTCTTTTCATCTTCTATTCAGAAATGAAAAGAGTCTAAATTGTTGGTATTTTTTTATTTTACAGTATATGAACAGAATGTATCTTGTATATTTTCCCATAATGACTTATAGTGAAAAGCAGCAATACATGGATTTTTGTTGTTGCAGGTTGTATGATCAGTAAACTTACTATGCAGCTCCCTGAACATGAGTCTTTTAACTGAAGTCACTGTAGTCTCTACACAGGAATGAGACTGGTTTTTTACAGGGCTAAGTTTGTTTGAAAGGTGCTGTAATGCTCCTAAATATATATGTGTGTATATATATAATATATATATATAAAAATATATACATATATATATATACGTACACTTGAGAGCAGGTTTTGTTACACTGTTGTGTACTTTTTGTACAAAATTAAAGCCCAGATTTTGTGCAAAACTGTAGCCCTGTTGAAACTCTTCCTGTCAGCATAATGGCAGTAGGTTCAGCTGTGCTGGGTAACTACACAGCCATAACCAGAGCATGCCTGGAGCACATGCCTGTGATACACTGGGCAGTGTTGGCACGAGAGAAGTGTTTTTAACTTCTTCCCATAATAATTCTGCAGCCATGCAACAAGAATTTTACTCTTATTTTGTTAGTGCATCTACAAGCAGGCACAAGGCTAGGGTGCAGAATCTCCTATGTGCACATTCCCACTTGCTCTCAATTAATTTTCAAGCAGTCTCTCTATTATTGGAACGCTGATCATGGCTTCATTTTCAAACAGGCATGAACATTTATAGCTATATGATACAGCAGAGGAAGAAGCAGCCCATTCTCATTGTTTGAAATGTCTACTTTTACTGTCCAGGAATAAACATTTGCCTATAGCAGTTCTACTTTATGTCAGGGAAAATTATTTTCTGTTACAAATCTGTTAACTTTTTTCCATTCAGCTTACCTGGCATTGCTAAACATGTATATGGCAAAAAGGTGTAGGGATGACACTGTCAGAATGGTGCTCCTTAAGCAGTCAGAGGAAAAGCCTGATTCAAGTGCACAGCCAAATTAGCTCTTCAGAATAAGAGCATCTTTATGATTACTGGAGATTAAACTGAAAGAAACTGTAAGACTGGTTAGTTGCATGGTTGCTTCTTTTACTCTGAGCCTGCGCAACTATGTAATTTTTGCAGCAGTATTTATTGAAAGAGCCCTCTTCCTGAGACTTTTCTGGAGCATAATTATAAATGTTCATACACTTGTACTGTCTGATATTTACATCAGCAGCTTTCTGTAGCTTGTGTAAAATGAGACAGGTTTGTGAGCATTTCTAAAGCAGTACTGAATGTAATTTTGAAAAACATGGATTGTGCTTCTTGACTTTTGTTTTTAAACACACGCGCAGCTAAATAGTGCCTTTTTTCCTCACAATCCATGTGAAGATGCTAGCTCCAACTCACCCTTCGTAAACTGATTAATTTGTGCAATCCTATTCCAGTTTGAAACCATTTTGTCACAGCTGATTGAGAAATAATCTCCAATTTTCCTTACTATGCTGCCAGCTTTCTGTTGTTGAAGTTGATTACCTAATGCAAATGCTATAAAATAAAACACCCAGTGGGAAGGGGAAAGAAAAGAAGTCTGGTGTCCTGTCTTAATATTTGCATGTCACATTTACATTAAATGCTTCTTTTCTAGAAGATGTTGTTATGCAGTATTGTGAACTCCACTTCAGCTCTTGTGATTTTGGAGGAGAGGGACAAGCTGGAGTGTAGCTGATCTGTAATCATGTAGCTATAACCAAATATATTTATAGGCCTTTAGAATTTGCATTGGCCTTTCTGTCCAGAAATGTAATACATTTGGAGAGTCTATACATTGTGCTGAAAGTGTCAATGAAAAGTTGTTAATATTAAAACTGATATTTGTAAGACTAGAAAACTGGCATTAAAACAGTGCATTGATACGTACATGCTTTTCTGCCTAAGGGAACAAAAGACCTGACTGATCATTGTGGTACTGGAAGACAGTCAGTTACTGCAGTGAAGAGTATAGTATAAGAACGTGAGTAGAATAGAGTTATCATTTGCATTTGTAAGCAAGCACTTTGAACAAGAAAATACAGTGAGCAAGGATATGCTACTCTGTTTAGGATTTCTGATGCATACTGTAGCTATTTGTCTATAAATATGCCTAGCTGCATGTACTGTGGAGCTGAATACTCATCTGGCCTAGCCAAGTTTCTTAATGCAGTGGTTCCTAAATACTTAGTTTTCAGCCTTGATGATTAAGAACCATCATGCAGTTACTCAGCAACTTCCACTTGAGGAGTTTCCTGGCTTTTCAACCCCCCCTTTCCTTGCAAGTAAAACTTTTCCCTACTTGCGTCTGTGGAAGTGATAGGTGTAATTGTGCACAGGAAACAAAGTCTCTCTGCTTATATCAGCCAGGGGGAAGCGGAGGAAAAAATTGCCAATATTAAAGGTACAGGAATTCCTAAGGTCATTGCACCTATTTTTGAAATGATGTAGTGAACAAAATAGCAGCCAAAAAAAAGTTAAAATACAAAAAATGCTTTATTTAAAATGACAGTAGCTTTTCCTGTGGAAGACAGAATAACTGTAGCATTACAGGTGTGTTAAATACTGGTTGAGTTTTTTTTAACTGATACAGCCATTTGCACAGGTAATTAATTTCATCAGTTGGAATTCATGGGAAGGGAGTGAAAGAAGGGAAGGAGATTTTTTTGTTGTTCAAAGCTAGATTCTTTTTCGCAAGTACTGGATTTTCATTTTGTTTGTTGTTTGAATCTTGCATTTAATTTCAGTATAATTTCCTTACTTCTTAATAAAATACAAGAAGTTGCTAGTGAATGTCAAAGCAATATCCAGATGTTTTCTTCAAGCACAAGTCCCCTGCTATGACCTCCCTCTGGCTTCATTACCACATAACACAGATGTGGTAACTTTCAATAAGGGCTAATTTAAAGTACTAATAATACTCTTTATTAAAAAAAAAACTTTACAAAGAACACCTGTGGCCTAAAAATGAAGGCTTCGAGACCTTTCACCTTGTCATAATAACCATCTGCATCCTCATAAAAATGGAAAATACTGTGATAAACATTCTCTGCCCTTTTCCTACATGTTTACAAGGCTGATCCTGAATCCACTCTCAGATTTGCCTCATACAGACATTAACTTCTCATAATAAATACAACTGTCAAAATAATTGCACAAAGAACAACTACTTGCCTTTCTATTGAAAACCAAACAAACTTAATTCAAATATACAGGTATTGCATTCCTCTGATGCCTTAGGAAATGGTGTTTCAACCTGCTATTGATAGGAATTCATATCTGTTTTTTTCAACTAAAAAAGCATTGTATTTCAAACAAATTCAATCTTAATAAGGGCGGCGAACTACTGTTGTATTTTGAGAGAAACAAACCTAATTTTGTATGTTAATTTAAATGTTCTAACTCAACCAGTACTCTTGAGTTTGATGCAGTAGTTACTCAAAAATATTATGAATTGTCTTTACCAAAAAAAGAAAAGAATTAGTCTAGAGAATAATAGTCTTCTGGCCCTAAAGACAGTATTGTCTTGACAAATAATTGATTGCCATTTTTAGCACAGAATAGAATTTGACATCCTTAATCTCCTTTATTTAGAATTTAATAACTTTTAAAATGTTGCATGACTTGTAGAATTGGCAAGGGGAAAAGAAATGCTTAACTGCTAGAGACTTGTGCAGTTACAGGCTGGCTTTGTCAAGACTGCAGTGTGTAACAGTGGGTGAATATAGAGGCAAATGTTGTATAAAGCAGTCAATATGGTAGTGAAGATATATAATGCATATATGAAGGCAGTATGTAAAGAAAGCAGGGGAGAGTGCAGGCAGAAATATAAACCATTATATGAGACTGTAGTAATTCCTTAAGTTAACAGCTATGGAGGCTCTCTTTGGTCTCAACTGCTTTGGATCTTCATTGCCTTCCTTTGACTGAGCTAATGAATTCAGAGTTGCAGCCATCAAGGCTGCCGCTATAATGAGCAAGGCCTGCACACCGGCAAATGAAATGTCTCCTCTTTATCACCCTAGCACTTTGCTCCTGTACTACTCATAGCTAAGCTATAGATCTGGAAAAGCAGATTACATTGACTGGGAGGCTTGTCTGTTCTGTATTTGAAGTCCTTGCTTCTTTAAGATAAAGTAGTCAGTAATTGCATGACAAATGTCTGGGAGAAAGCATCTTACGCTCAGATTATGTGGAGCAAAAATTGTACTTTTTTGGTGTCCATTCAGAATGAGTTCACTGGCCGAGGCAGATTCCAACCAGATATCTGTTAATACTAAAGGCTGCTTCATAGAGACGTTTGGAAACCAAGGATTCCTTTCAGCAAATATTGCCATAAATGTTTTTGCACAAGACTATTCAACAAAGGTTGAAAACAAAGCAAACCAGGAAAACATCAGTGTCCTCACCACCCCAGCAAACAGTCTTTGTCAGTGCCCTTTTTACCCGCCCCCCTTCAAGACCATGGAAAAATGTGCGGGAGTGTGTGATCAACCTCTCCCTTTCCTCAGCTGGCTCTGTGAGATAGTGTAATGGTTTCATTCCTTCATAGGCCTTTCAGAGGACAAGTCTTATCTTACAGGTATTGTTGTAGGACGTGAGATCACGCTCCGGTATGGGGTTTATCATGCTTGCTGTTTACTCAGGACTACCTTTGAGAGGCTGGTGGCAACAAGAGATCCCTGTTCTGCATATCAGAGGTAGTGCTCACATATTGTCCTGAATTAGTTTGTGCACACTAGCAACTGCATGTGCAACAGTTTGGGAACACTTACCCCATGTATCTGACAGTCACTTCACCTAGCAAGGATATTTAACATATTGTGGGTTTTTATTAAATCTTTGTGCAGGACAAGGGCCTGACAAGATGAGAATCAGGCTGCAATCAACAGGTTTTATTAACTAGAGCTCTGCGACCAATTCGTATGTAACTTTGGTTCCATATCCCCAACTCACCCATCCATGAATGTCCTTTTACATATACACATATATATGTGTGCATGATATATAGTCATAGTTTTAATCACTCAATCATCCTGAGATAAGTGGAGAGTGAATTACAAAGCAAAAAAGATTCAAAGACAATTTTGGAAGCCAAAGTTGAAAACCTTGTAAGTAGTTAGAGGGAGCAAAGCATGCCCAGGCAGGCACTCAGATGCATTTTCAAAATCCTGTTTCTTTTTTGTGTATCTGAAATGGCTTCTCAGCATTTGTTGAGCAGTCCAGTTTGGGCTTTACTTGGTTCTAGTACCTAGGAAATAAATTTAAAAGAGCTTTCTGCAATGAAAGATCCTGGTGCTAAAGCTTATTGCTCCTTTAACAACAGTATGTTCCAAGACGATCATTTCCCTTGTGACTGAGAGAGGAGGAGGAAACCCTGATGTTGTGGTTTATCATAGACGTTGAGATGGTTGGTCAAATTTATTTCATCAGTTTATGTTCTGCTTATGTGTGTCGATTTAAACTTGTTCTTTTTCTTGTGTTTTCTCGTATGCATGAAAAAAGATATGTTCAAAATCCAAAAGAGTGTTTTCTCTGTAGCTGTGTAAGCTCTCCCACATAGCAATCTCATTTCACTTGCCTAAATTCAAATAATGATTGACAACTGGAAATATTACTGTCTAGTTCCAGTGATACTGCTGAAGAGTAGGAAATGGGAGCCTGAATATTGCAGCCATACAGGATATTCTAAAATTTCTTGGAGTCTGTGACATTCCATAGCTAAAAGCAATGCAAACCGAGTATTGTGATAACAGTATTTGTCACTTTTTCAAATGTGGAGCTGAAATTTAGGGTTTTATGTTAATATGCAGTTATCTAATAAATTTTTCAAGGGTTTTTCTCAGGTTGAATAATTATCAATAACTTTCTAGGAAAGCAGAATATCTAGTTTTGGTTCTAAGATACTAACATCCATCAACAATTTGGCATCTGAATTTGTAATTGTTGGCTTTATTTTTTTAAAACCACCCAGAAAATTGTTTTGTATTGTTCCCTGTTATGGAAATACATTTCTAACAAATTTTTTTAATTGTTTCCTTTTCATATTCTTGTTTGTAATCGCATCTGCAAGAAAAACATGAGTTAGGAACATTAATCATTTGGGAGCCTTGTGTCTAAGTCTTTGAAGACAAAGTGCTGCTTCTGCTGACTGTAGACTTTTTGCCCAGGGTGATTTCCTCTTTCCATATAAATCAAAAAACCCCTATACTGCTGTTCTTCCCAAATCAGGTTGAGGCAAGGGGGAGCCCTCAAGGAATAAATAGCTGGTTTTCATGTGATGTTGGCACCATAAAACCAAGGCCAGAAACAAAATCTTAAAATATTTTTGAGAAACAATGTTTAAGCAATATAAATGAAAAACACAGCCAAATTCTCCACCTGCCCAAAGCTGGGGCAAAACCCCACCCATATAACTTCAAAAACTGACAGAACAGATTAGGAGTGTTTCTTAGGGTTCTGCAGATTGGGTTTTGGACTTAAACTGTCAATACATCAACTGTCTAGTAATGTATCAAATAATATTTATTAGCAACATTTGTTCATATCTCAAATTTCTCTGAAGAATATGCAGGTGATGGGCAAAACTGGCTGTTGGGTGAAGACTTGCCTATTGAAAGGCAGGAGAAGGTCAGTTGTGGAATATTGGTGTCTCTTCCTAGGAATGATGATTTTTCCAGTCTGTTAGATGACATAGAGCATAGCTGAGATGAGAGACAGATATTTCACACTGCACATGTGAAGCAAGTAGACTAACATAGATGGAGGGTGAATTCCTGCATTTTGCACTTCTTGTCTTTCTAGCTGTTTCTGGGCATCTGTCATCATCATCTATCCAGCAGAGAAAACTCTCTCTCTCAGGTAAGAGCTTTTTTTTTTCCTACTTGGGAGCAATATAGATGCTTGTTCTTTGTACATAAGTTGGTATAAGAACTGTGTTAGTATTATTGCACATAAATATTATTATTGGCACACAAACCAATCCTGCTGTGGATCAAAAGGAAGCCTGTATTGGTACACAGGATTGGCATGTGACTGTAGTATTGCATAGAGGCCTCTTATCCTTTGCAGTGTTTTTGTTAGAAAATCTGTTACTGTATCCTGGATCAGAGGTAAGGCACTGAAACACAGGTGGGATTTACCTGTCCTGAGAAACGGCATCTTGCGATCCTTCCTGCTGCCTATGTGCAGGCTCACCCCTTGCCCAGCTACAGCGATGANCTGTCAAGCCTCGTCCTGAATGCCTCCAGGGATGGGGCCTCAACCACCTCCCTGGGCAACCTGTTCCAGTGTTCCACCACCTTTGCCTAGCTACAGCGATGGGCCCACTGGCACTTCAGCAGGGATGCCCCATGCAGGGAAGGGAATGGCCTGGCTAGATCCCCATTTCTGCCAGCAGCAAAAGTGCTGCTGCCAGCTATCAGGAACAGCAAACAGGAACAATGCTGAGGAATGGGGCCCTGGCCTAGTGGCTATGTATGCTGAGGTGTTTTGATATTGATTCATTCTAGGATATCAGCAAAATTGGGCATTTCATTGCGTTCCTAAGCCAGGAGTGTGGTGCCTACAAACACAGCAGGACTGTTGATATAGGTGAATTGCCTACAGCTATGCAAGACCATTGTGGAGGAGCCAGGAATTCAGCTAAGACTCGCTGCTGAGCCCTGTAAGGCCCTGGAAGCCCTATGTCTCTTCACTTACCATTTTCCCATATAACTTTTGTACTTTGGCATTACTAATGCTCCGAAGTAATGTATACTAACCTCTAACATTTTAATATAATAATTTATGTCTTAATACAGAATTTATTTTTTGTACCTGCCTGTCATGTTCCAGGCACCAGGAAGGGTCATAGAACAAGTGTGGCTGTTTGGGTAGCGTTGTATTTGCAGTGCTGGTCATGAGTTATGAATTCCTTGAACTTGCTGTTGCTGGCTGAAGCCGTATCAGGGTACAAGTTGTTGTTCTCTGAGACTCCAAAGTGAATCCTAGCCCCTCAAGTGGGAAGTAACATACAGCAACTTTCTGAAAGTTGGAGAACATCTGTCTGTGCTGATAATTAGGGGATTTGAGTGCGGCAATTGCATTTGCTTTTCTTCCCCAAAGTCTGATTCTTGAATCTGAGGTTTTGTGTGATCAGAGAAAAGAAATACCATTTTTACCTCCTTTGTTTGTCCATTATATTAAGCACTTGAAAAAACAAGGAGAAAAAGATCAAAGAAGGTGATCCAGTCCATTTAGATATCTGTAGCCATTGAGATCAGTAGTGTTTCAGAGTTCTGTCTAGTATTTCAGATAGCCTTGTGCTGAAGTATGCAGCTGGTGGGAAGAATTGGGGGGATGTAGAAAACATTATTTTGCATAGAATTTGACTACTTGTGTTCTCAGACCAACATCCTCTTGTCCAAATTCTAATGTTTAACAGGAAAAAGACAGGTCATTTTTGCTTCATTTGAAAGAGAAAACAAGTATCTTCCCCTGCCCCAGCAAGGACTAGTCAGACAAAATGAAAGCACGAGGGTGTTGGACGGAGATCATGCCAAACAACATTTAATTTTTTGCTATAACTTCAGGCATATGTTCAACTAAAACCATGCCCAAGACCACCGGTGCCCTTGCCTTGCAGTAACGCTGTCAAAAGGAATATTGCCGTCCCTTACACTCCAAAGAAATACTGTTGTGCCATAAATTTGTGCCTGTACAAGTTGAGGGCTCTAGCATCTGCTTTAGAGAGGAATGCCCCCAGGGCTCTCCATGCTTACAGGATGACTGAAGTCTTCTGGGGGCTCTGAGAAAGCAAGAGATTTAAACTTTGCCCAACCACTTGCTGCAGAGGCCATTGTAATGTTCTCCCCTTCCTTGATCATCCATTTTGCAGTTTGTTTTTTAAAGTGGAGACCTGCTGTCACAACTTCTGCAAGCTCTCCCTGTCACCAGAGGGGCTGGGGGTAGATGTCCTTTGCAGGGCAATAACTACTTTTAAATTAACATGTGTCTCTTTGCACTTGCTGCAGTTATTTAGAAACCTGCATGTCAAATGACCCATGTTAAGCCAAAGAACATATGACTAGGGACGTGCTAACAGCACCAGTGCACTAAACCACAACTGACAGCCTGACCCAGCACTGTGCTTTAAAAAGGCAGGGCTGCAGCATTGGGTTTGGAATTCTGCTTTAATTAGGCCATTACTTGACCTTCAAAGCTGTATTTTCTTCCTCCTCTGCATGCTATGTTGGAGGAAGGGCTGCTGGAGAAGACAGGAAGAGCCCTATCTGATCGTTATCGGGAGTGGACAAAAGCCATGAGTTGCCTTTTCGTTTTGACATGTGCAATTAGTTTGGCTTGTGTGGAAGAAACATGTCAAGGTAAACGGCAGTCTCTTGTCTTTCCCCTTGCTGATCCCTGACAAGGTCTGTCATTTGCTCCTTATGTGAAAAGCTATTCAATCACCTTTTGACAGTGATATCCCTCTCATAAAACTTGCAGCATATGCTGATTATGCACCCCTGTGAGATACCTTTAACCAGGCAGTGCATCAGGCAGTAGCCTGCCACTACTGTTAGACTGTTTTACAAGCTGAGTGCACTCCAGCTCTCCTCATAAAACTTTTTCTGAACCTGGGTGTTTCTACATCTCTTTGACCCCTCTTCAAAAGAAGGTCTTCAATTATTATGGGTATACAAAGATCTTTCTCTCCCAGGCAGGTGACATCCGTGGTGCTCACCAGGAGCATGCTGCCATTGCCCCTGCTTCCAAGCAGTCGCCTCCCCGCCAGCCCAGCAGCATCCCATGGCTCTGTTGCCTCCTTCGGCCTCCTTGTTGGAGATGCTGCATGTGTCCTGTGTTTGCTCAGTCTTCTCAGGCAAGGATCTGTGCTAATGCACTTACCTGCAGAAAATAGGTGTTTTGTTCCTGCCTGTAACTGCTGCTGGCTGCTGCCAGTGCTCAGCATGCACAGGGCACAAACCTTCTGTGCCTGGATGTTGCAGGTGACTCTCACAGACATGTTTTCTGGGAGGGTGGAAGGGGATGGGGTGATGTTTAATATATAGATATTTCCTTCTGGAGTTTAGTTAACTAGATTTAAGTAATGCCTTCCTTATGAGAAACAAATTCAAAAGCAAAGAAATTAAATGCAAATGCTGAGAGCTAGTTCACTTTAATTCACTTTTTAGGCCAGTTGCAACCATGTTGCTGATAGGCTATGCCAAATAAAGGCATTAAGCTTGCTCCATGTTTGTGTTCATATCTCAAAAGCTTGTCTGTATGCCTTTCCACTGCTGCTGAAGGGGTGGCTGCTTACTGCTTGCAGCATGAGCCATGGTCATGAGTCTCCGGTCATACCTTCTGTCTGGCTACTGATTTCCTGCGTGGCCATGGGAAAGCTGTTTTAAACTTGTGCTATCTCCTTTGCTTTGACCAGAAGTGCTGCTAATCCTTTTCCTTCTTGTGAAGTTGAATGTGCATGAATACTATTGGTATGGCAGGCTGGTGACTCTGAGAGCTCTCTCTGTCCCAGGACTGTGCCGATGGTTTGTATTTGTCCTCATTTGAGTGCTGTACCTTAGCAGATAGTGATGCCAGTGCTCCCTGCTGTCTCTTAGGACACAGTGGAGAATATTTCAAGGGAAAGGTTTGCAAAAAGCTTCATTTGTTTAATCACAGACATTTTGTGGGTTTTTATCTAAGCAGTACTTAAGAGGTGATGGAGCTCATCAGGGGACAGAAATCATGTGTCAGAAAAGGAGCGATATTCAGAGATGAGGATCATGGAAACAGCGCTAGTTTTTTACAATGCTATTAAATGGTTAAAAAGAAGTACTTAACTCTGCTTTATAAAAAGGAAAATTGAGGCATGGCAAAACCCAGAGGCTTCCCCATGGGCATAACAGGATTTTTTGTTGTTATTGGTGCTTACATACAGCATGATCTGGCCAAGAAATGACTGAAGACCTGGGGTACTGGAGAGCCCTGGGAGCATGGTGTCTGAGCACGTCAAGGTCCCGTACTCACCCACTCTTTGCCAAGACTCTGCTCTGCAAAAAGAGACCTACATGTGGCTGCCCAAGTCCAGAGGCCTTGAAAGGACCTCTGTCCATACCAAGCTACTGTACGGTCTTGGTGGTGCCATGGAGGGGGAGAGGAGGGTGCGAGCACCTGGGATTCTGCCTGTGTCTGGGTTTGTGTACAGGCTGTTTGCTTGTCCCCCTCCCCTTTTTAGAAGGTGGCGATTGTACAGTTACAATGGAGAGCTCAGCAAGGACAAACTCGTGGCTTTTACCCCACATTCGTGGCCCCTGCCAGGCTACCCTTTACCCTTCGCTTCTGAGAGCAGGCCGAAGTGTTAAAGGGTACGAACAACCTAATCTTAATCGCTCCGTTTCCTTTAGAGGCTTCCGTACAGCAAAAACTGCGCAAACCCGCGTGACTGCGGGTCTAGGGGCAGCAGCAGGCTGCAAGGCCGCCGAGCCGTCACTAGATGGTGCACAAGGAGCGGCACGGCGGGGCCTACACGCCGGGCTTCGGCCCGGGCCCTGCCCCCGCCCCTCAAGGCCTTTTTCCCGTTCCCGCCCCGCCGGGCCTAGCCGCACCGCCTGGCTGCGAGGGGCTCCTGTCGACGTCCCTCCCACATTCCCAGCTACCGCCAGTGAGCAGTCTTCGGCAAAGGTGATGCTTCGTGCTCGCAGCGAGTCACAGACAGGAGCTCCCTCTGGGATAACCATAGCCGTTATTTTTCCTTTCTGGGCTTAGCCCTTATTTTAAGTAAGGTGACTAATTTTAGTGCTAAATTGAGCCTAATTATTATAATATAATGAAGGGCTGCTCTAAGTTAAGTAATGACCCTTGTATTGTATTTAGATGAATGACGAATTAACCTTAAAAGGGTGCGCTTCTCAGAAAATGGATTGCACACTCAGTTCTCTCTATTGATTAGTTTAGGTATTTAAAGTGCTGCATTTTATCTCACCAGCTGCTTGGTAAATTTGTCTTGATGATGCTTAAAGGAGCAAATTGATGTTGTTTATTTTCCCAGACCTTTTCCACATATTTCTCGGCTTCTTATTGCACCTTTGAGCTATATAGTATTGTATGAAGGAACAGTGATAACCCTTCTGCTTAAATAAGCATGACAGTATAACATCTCTGTTCAGCTGAAGCACCAATTGAAAGGGATGCTGCAGTGCGAAATGTATATTACATTGCAGCTGATGGAATGAGTGAGGTTAGCAAACCTGAAAAGGGTTTTAGGAGGACTAGAGTTAAATGAGTGATGGGAGAGTTTGTCAGAATTCCTCGTCCCTCCAAAAACTGGAGTTCATTTCTCTTTGGAGATACCAGGTAATGGGAGCCATCCTCATAATTGCAAAGTACTTCTAGACTGGGTAGTGTTAGGGATTTTGAATGTGGCATGCGCAGCTAAGCAAAAAGAGACTAGACACATGCATTTCTGTATTCTGATTTCTGAGGAAATAATAGGATAATGTAAAATTTTTAAGCTAAATTTGGGCATCTGGCTTTTCTACTGAAGTTCTAAAAACTTTTTAAGATTTTCTTCAAAAGCTATTGGGAAATGGGGAGGCATTTTTTGCTGTGATGCCAACAACAGCTGAAAATCACTTCTCTGCGTACTGCTGCAGGAAGCACTGCTAGCTGTGGTTGTGCACCAAGAGATAGGCTATTTCCTCTGCTTGTGCCCAGGGACCAATCTCAGCAATGCTTTTCCTGAGTTCCCATTTTTAAGGGGGTGGGTGAGGGCTGTGCTGTGGCTCAGTGTCCCCTGGAGGCTGACCCTGCTATTGCCTCCCATGGTGGGTTGGGGAGCGGGGGTGTAGATGTCCTATGGTAGGGAGTGGGAGGTTTGCAAGCACCTGCCTTGGGTGAGCCACAGCAGTGTCCCCACTCCCCATAACGTGCTGGGGACCAGCCACCCCTATCAGGCTGCACTGCCCAGCGTATGTGAGGGGCAGTGAGTCTCCACCAAGGTGGCTGTTTCTACAGCTGTCAGTCTCTAGCATATTCCTTCCAGTTATCCTATCTGGTTTCTCAAGTTTTCAGGTTTGCTTTTGGTCTCTGAGTGAGTGATTGCCACCCCTTTCCCAACCCCATATCCCGTCCGGTGGTAGGCATAGGTACACCACTTAAAATTCCCCGAACAAAATGGAAATGGAAAGTCTTCGGCTGAGTTGAAAAGAACAGCGAATTCTGCTCACAATCTGTAATGCAATTAACGTTATTTGACTTGGCAGCCTTCAGAGGGCCTGCGTGGGCTGCAGGCTGCAGAGGGCCTGGAGTCAGCCGCCGTCTAGAAAGCAAGACCTGGGAGGAACTCTCAGTAATTTTTACATCCGAAGTCTCTCAGTGGTTTTTCTCCCCCATCTTGTCTTCCCTCCATCCTTGGCATTCGGATTCTGCAGCCAGTCCTTCTTCCCAGCTGGAAAGGGGCAAAGGCAGCTGGTCTTCCAGCCCCTGCCCTCTGTGCCTCTGCCAGCCCTGCGGGTGTCTGTGTCCCCCAGCCTGGCTAAAGCAAAATAATTCTGGATCAAAACTCACTGAGCCATCTGTGTTTCCGGGGCTAAATTGTTTCTTGCACGGGAAATAGCATTAAGATGGTGTATCTGGCCTGCTAGCTAATTGCTCTAACTAGCTGAAAAGATTTTGATCTGTTCTTGAACTGTTTGTGCAAACTTAGCAGAATAGCGTTACCTTCAGATCCTGCCCTGTCCACAGCCAGAACATATAAATAAGTCTTTTGTAAGAAAAGCAGCAAAAAGTTTCAAGCCATGCTAGTAGAGGTTATGAGAGACAGGAAGTTACGGGCAAATTGATTTCACCACTGGGAAACTAGGGATTTTTTTTTCCCCCAAGTAATGACTGTAAAGCATGCTAATGCTATTCAATATTAGTGCATTAAAGTGTGGCCTTATTAATTCAAGACATAAAGGCAACAAAATAAGCTGTTAAATTTAAAATATAATACATATATAATGAGAAAAAAAAAATCTGTGAAAGCTTTATTCAAATGAAAATGCAGAATTGTTTGAGCTGGTGAAGTATCTTTTGTGCTGAGTTATGAGCACATGTAATAGATTTAATTATTAATTTCTCCATTGTTCTATGCAGACAGACAGGGTTCAAGGCACAGTCATTCTCTGGCTTTCATGGATCTAATTTGTATAATTATTGCCTGAGTAAAGAATTGCTGTGATTCCTAGCTCACTTTTTCCCTCTCCTAAGTACTATCTCACTGCTGCTTTCCGAAGGGAGAGCGCTTGCTACTGCATCAGGAATCAGCTGATCACTTGCAGTGATGAGGCATTCTCCCAGTGATGTTTCTTTTCAAGCTTTTTTGTCTAAATGAATTATTGTGCATCCTTTTTAATTTTATTGAACAAATTACATTTGTCAAGGTCTAGCTTTGTAAATAAATAGCGGGAGACACAGGGATGCATATTGCTGCTGTTCAAGGTCTCCTGTTCTATTTATGGAAACCAGATGAATGTGAAACAAAAGAGAAACTTTTCTCTAAAAGCAATTATCTTGCTGCATTCCCATCAGTATAATTATATTGCAGGGAATTTTAAGAAGTCATACAAGTAGAATTGAATACTTAAAATCATGGCTGAATCATTATGCAAAAACTGAGCAGAGTGTCTTGCCTCATGCCAACAGAACACGCTGTGGCTTCCTGTTCTCTTACATCTTTACACCTGAAATGTGTGTATTCATCATAAAATAGTAACCTGAGATCTATGCTATACATACAAAAAGCATGGGAGTAACTATGGAAGTCCTCTCAATTTTGAAGTACTTGTATTAATAGGTTGAAATATTTTATTGCTCAGGCATTTAAAAATTCATGGCCCTGCTCTGTGAGTACCTTTAGTTATGAATATTTTCTTTGACTTTGGAGACGCGTTTTGTTATTAAAACAGGGCATGTTCTTCCTTTATGGAAAGATCTTCCCAGATGGAAAAAGGAATAAGGCCCAAGAACACATAGCAAGATCCAGACAGCATTGGTAGAGGAGTCTGTTAAAAATCATTATGTTGACCATGCTTAGAGAAAAACATTACTGCTTTTTAGGAAGCTGCAGTACTGGCATGATTTGTAAAAAGTCACATCATTCTTGGAGGGGAATAGAGAAAGTCTGCCAGGAGAGTAAATTTCTTTTTGTCCATTGTCCCATTAAATTTTGAGAGCTTGTCTTGAAAACGTAGTTGTCTTTTCCCTTTAATTTGTTGGGAAGATTCTGTCAGGCTACCAAAATAAAAATTATGGGGGTGTTCTATGGATGCTTTTACAGTTGTATCAGAGCAGAAAGCTCAGCAAAAGCAGCTGCAGGGGTACTTCTTGAGGAGGAGCAAGAGCAGACCTGACTGAAAGCCTTTTCCAAAGCAAAGGAAAAGGAGGTCCTGCAGCAGGGATCTGCCACCACTGTTAGTCTCTCAGCTATTGCCTTCATTTGCAGGGAGGTGCTATGGAAAGGTGAGACTATGATGGTGTAATTAAAAAACGTTAAACGGGCCTTGTATGAGGAAGTGAAATAAAAGCTACATGGGATAATTATATGATGTTTCCAGATATGAATTTGTAACCTATATGTTTAAGTATATATTTGCATTTAATACTAGAAGTAGTCAGATGTGTTTAAGTAGTCAGATGTATTCTTTCCAGCTAGTTTTTTCCTCTTATCTCCCTCTACTCCTGTTATATGCAGAACTGCTCTCTTTTTCCTTTCTTCTGCTGTCCTTTTTTCCCACTTCCAGTCTTTCTTATGTCAAACTGGACCACGCAAATTTAAAACTCAGCTATGAAGAAATGAGGTATTTAGCCTGACCTTGGCAAACAGCTTTAGCAAGTCAGGAAGTGTTTGTAACTCCCATGCCATGGCATAAGCTGTACAAAGCAGTGTGCTGAGAGGTGCCTGTCCCACATGGGACTGTCTCCATGCTGCACACCTAGAGCAGCTCCAGCCCAGTTTTCTTTCCTGTGAAAGCCATTTTGACTGCCATGTGTTTGCATTTATTTCCTTTCCGGCTCCGTACATGACTCATCTGCAGCAGGACAGAGGAGCCAGAGCAGAGCTGGGCCTTGGGAGCTCCTCTTCTCACTTCCTAGCCCTGTTTTGGGTAGCTTTCTGGAAGGCAGTCCCATGGTGAGGAGCCATTCACTGAGCTGCAAGAATTAACTCAGTGTGCTTATGGCAGCTGGGGTCCATGCTGCTTTGCATGGCAGGCATGAGGGCTATCCTCTTTCCATGCCTTGATACAAGAGACTGGGATTCTTCTCCCTCTGTTTAGTGATGGAGGCAGCTTTTATTCACTCTGGCTTTGAACCTTGCTGTTCCTTATAGGTTACCCACAAAGCATACTGCTACAGGTCTGCTGTTCCTAGGTTTTAGTTGAATCTAAACCTAACCTTTTCTTCTTTTTCCAGAAGTCTCATTGGCACCAGAGTTTTCTTGTATTCAGCTATGGGCAGGGTTGCAGTAGATGGCTTCCTCTCACTTCCTTCTGGGATCCTGTGCCATGGCAGGAGGTAAGTTTCCATCTGAGGATTCTCCTTGGAAAAGACTCTTATTTCATGGGGGGGTTATGTCTGAACCATAATGGTATTTTTGGGTTTTAGTAAATTCTCTTCCCCTTTCTAATAATCTGCAAATCTGTTACCAATCAGAACATGATATGTATCCTCAGCCAGTTTCAATAGGGCTTATTTCTATTACATCTGGCAGTGTGTCCAGCAAGCAAGAAAAAAACCTCAACCAGAATTAGCTGCACTGGAATCAGCTGAATTTTGGATGTGTTCAGCCTTTTTGGCCAGACTCATTCCAGTTCATGAGAAGTAATTATCTCTTGAGCATCACATTAATATTAAAGATCCATAGGCATTAGTGTTTAGGCAGTATACCTTCTTTCCAGCTCCAAAAAAAGAGATGTGGGATAATTGAACTGAACATGCTCCAAATGTGCATATGTCTTTATTTATGAATTCCAGTGTGGATTGTTTGGGAGGATGAGGTGGAATAAGGAAAAGCAGGCAAAAATATTAAGACCTCTCATCTCCTTGACCATTTCTGTTAGGAGCAGTTATAATCTGCTGAAAATGAGATGTGAAAGCTAACAGCACGTTAATAGCAGTATAGTGTGTTACAAATGGTAATAGGAAGCTACAAATGCTAAATATCTTCAGTTTCATATTTCTGATTTACACTTTTCCCTGTTTCTTAGATCAGGGGATTTGTGGTAGCTGGAGCTTGTGACTGCCTGTGGCCAGGCTGGTTGCTAGAGAGCCAGATTTGGGCACTGATGACTCCACTTCCTAAGGCTGGTGTGAAATTGCACCCCAGCTTCTGCCTGCTGAAGGAAAAATTGCCTTTGGAGCATCCAAAATTCTGTCTCCTGCAAGGTGTCTATTAACTGGCACACACTGGCTATGGGGCTGTTGGGGTGACTTGTCCCAAATGTGGAGACGATGATGGCTGTGCTGTGTCCCAGCACATGGCGTCTGTACACTTAAGAACCCATAGCCTCAAGTGTGCAAGTACAATTTGCAGCCAAAGTGTGGAAGGACCCCAAGAAGATGGCAGCACTGCCAGCTTAAGGCTGGGCTTGAGCCATAAGGGACCCCCACACTGCCCCCACCTTCCATCATGACTGTGACACTTGCATCTGTGCTCAAGTATGCTTATGGGTATGTAGATAGTATTGCATTGCTCATCCTTCTACCTGGCAGAATAAACAGTTTCTGTACACCAGCCAGCAATGTCATTACATTAAATAGAAGGGGAACTTTTTCCTTACTGATTTTTTTTATTGTGTTCAGCTTCACTCAGTGGAGGAAAACAAGTCTATAAAAGTGCCGCTAGCTTGTTTCAACTCCTGCACGTGCACTCACCTCATTTTCACACCCTGGTGAGGGGTGTCAGACACAGCCTGGCTGCCCGAGCGGTCATGGACTGGCCCAATTTCCTGCAGAGTGCAGCGAAGGCCGTTGATATCAACTTCAAAGGTAAACAATTACCTTTTATTATCACACATGGCTTTAGCTCTACCAGTTTCAAATAGCACATAATCACAAGTCTGTGATAACATTTACTCCTGATGAGAGAAAATTTACCAAGTACTAAATTGCTGCTGAGATGACGGGAACATGAGCCAAGCAGGAATTAACTCTGATGATGAGTCAGCAGACTTTAATGTCTTGCACCATGCTGGAGACATCTGCTGAGCCGTCCACTGTTGAATCATCTTAAATATTTCTGTGTTATTACCCCTCCAGGAACGAGCATCAGAGAACTTTTGTGTTATATATGCATAGCTATTTTAAAATAAATATATGCAGGCCCATAACGAGTGTATGCATTTAGGTATGTAGGTAATTTTCAGCTACGGGAAGGATGAGCAACCAGCAACTATTTAAAGTAAAACATGCATGGAAATGCTAATAGCAATTGCCTACATTTGGTGTTTGGAAAGTGATAGCTTTCCTCAATCATGGTACTGATGAGCCTGAGAGGGTGACCTCATGTCCACACTGTACACCCTGAACATTCATGCAGACCAGCCTGGCCAGGCTTTCAAAGTAGGAGCTACAAGTTCACTGAGGGCTCCCAATATTTTGGAAATTAATCCCTCCAGAACAGCTGCAGGGTGCTGCGTTCAACTGTATCATCACTTTTTTGAGTTTTTCCCATATGCCCAGAATGTCAATACATAGATAAATACACTAACTATGTGCAATCAAGAGCATCAAATAAATTCAGTGGAGAGGTGCAAATGCCTTCTTAAATGAGCTTTTTCACTGAAGGCTCTGCAACTGTGCTATCATACTCTGTCCTTTTTCTGCAGTGGATCTTCAGCAGATGCTAAAGGCAGTGGCATATAACTGGGGGTGCCAAAGAGCTATAATCATTGCACAAAGGAAGAAACAGAGCTTTTATTTGGGAAATTATTTGTTGCATTCAGCTTAAATCACAGTGGCAAAACAACTTGGGTTGTTTTAAAGTGCATTGTCTCTTCTGCCCTTCATTAATATAAACTTTTGCATATATAATTACCCAGTTGTATGCACATGAGTACTGCAGTAATTCAGTGTACTTACTCTATAGCTGCATTGTTTGAAACTCCTATTCTCTGAGGTCTGGAGGTCAAAAGGTGTTTCTAGTGAGTTGTAAGATTTGTCCATTTTTGCCAAAAAAATATGTTGTTTCAGGCGTTTTGTAGTCTGAGTGTCACTGCTCCAACTTGTGTTTTTAAGATTTCCCCACTCCCTGAATTTTCAGTTGCAACTTAAAAAAAAGCCACCCAACCCACCAAACGTTTTGGAAAGCAGAGTGAGAGCAGCCTTTGTGGTTGCAGAGATGACAAACCGACAGGGGAGCTGGTGCCCCCCAGGTGCAGCCATGGGGCAGTGGGACCAGACAGCCTCATGGTGCCCATCTTTCTTCTCTGCTGTTCTCTCCTTCACTGTTGCTGATTCTGCACTTATCCTCTGCTCAGGGCAAACACATGGCTGCCTGTTATCTTATGGAGGAGCTCACAGCCCGTGTTACCCTCTTCCCAGGGCTTGGGGTGGGTGCGGGTATCTGCCTGGCCCCACTCATGGGCCTGAGGATCTCAGGGCTTCTGAACAGGTTTGATGCCAGATGCTTAAAATAGCTCAAAGGAAATGATGTGAACATCAGTCTCAGTTTTGCACTCAAACACTGCTTTTTCAAAAAATTAGCTCTAGTAATGTATCTTAAGGTTCCCTAAAATAACAACTTAGTATTTAATGAACATTAAGGGGGAATTAAATTAATCTAAACAGTAGCTTGATTTCATACTTCTCTGTAGTGGCTGCAAAAAAGTAAGGCAATGTTGTTAGACCAATCTTTATAGACCATCCTTTGAGGATTGGTGTACAGTCCTACAGAATTTTCCATGAGGTCAATAACCAAGTGAAACATCCTGGCGGGAACAATCACATTCCTTCTACTGCCCAGTCAATAGAGTGCTGCATCAGGAGGTTTCAAGTAAGTCACAATGTTTTTCTTCTACTGTGGAAGAGGATGCATCTCCATATTTATTTGAAAGGCTTTCTGCCATTTTCCTTTCCATGCTGAACTGCTTGGGCACAGTGCATTAACTCTTCTTGAAGTACAAAATGGAGAATACAAGTGCCAGAATATTTTTTTGTCAATGGTTTCCAAAAACTATGGAATTTCCTGCCCAGCTACATCAGATCAGCCAACAACTTTGTAATTGCTAAAACCAGCCTGTTGATTTTTCCTCCTCAGTGTTTCAGCTGGTCTGGATGAGTTTTTTCTTTTCCACTGTCTTGAGATGATTCTTTCATTGTGCACTGTGCTATATTTTTATGGTCAACATATCCTGTAGCAAACAATTTCAGATTGAGGAAGGGAGATTGGATTCAGGTTAGAGATCTGAGCCTAGGATGGGGAGCCAGGAATGCCTCGGTTCCTGGACCAGATCTGCCACTAAATCAGGAATCCGCATAAAGCAAAGCCACATGATGAGCAATTTTATGATGATTTAATTTTCTGTGCATAAGAGGAAGTGAGTGTTTGAATGTGGTTGTCTCCTTGGTGTGCCCCCTGCAACTGAAGCTGTGGCTACAGGTGGGCCACGGGTGGGGGGCAGGGAGCAGGTTCCCTTCAAGAGGAGGCTGAGATTTGGGAGGCTGCAGTCTCACTGGGGACTAGGAGTTTTCACCAAAGCAGTACTTGGACTGACATCTCAGTGGTAAATGCAAATAAATTAGTTAAGTACGCCAGTATGAAATTTTCCTGCTGAAAAGTTCATTCTATAAAAGCATTTATACTGTATTCTTTATTGTCAGCTAATCCAGCCCAAACTCATTAAATGGCAGTGTGTGGGTTACTCGCTGTCAGTGAAATTATCAAAGGCGTTTTTCAGCTGGTGCACCAGGAAAGCATGTGCTTCAATGCCAACTAAAACAATAACGAGGAAATGTTATGATCAGACTTGACCAGATGACCTTTCCCATTTTAGATTAGTTCTTAATTTCAGCACAAGGGTCATCCTGTGAGAATACTTACAATAAGTCACTGCTCACCTCTCACATGAAAAAGAAGTGACTTATTAGAAATCTCACTGTACTCATTGCAGTTAATGAGATGTGGAAAGCTTTATAATTTGATTTGCTGGACCATATGCTGTAAAGGGATACTGCTGATTTCATTCCTCCACATTTAATTTAAGCAGTATGCAATGGCTTCTTCGTATGGCTACTTACATAATAAAAATTAACTTGAAGTATAAAAAAAATACACCATTGTGGGGTTTATTACTCTATGTGGTTGAGTTTCAAGTGTTTTTCATTGAAACATCTGTAAGTAATGTGTAGGTCTAATTTTAAATCCTGGCAAATATTTTCCATTTAACATTTGGTTTTACTGACAGGCTTGGAGCAGTAGTTTTCAGAGCTTGTCAGTAACAGATATGTATTTTCAAAGATAAACATTTTTTTTTAATTGAAGATAACTGTAATTCAATATCTACTTTTCCTATCCCTCCTGTATTTTAGCAGTTGCAAGCAGCAATGCAGACACTCATCCCCTTTTCCTGCAGACGTTGTCCATGGCAGCAGCATTGTGCAGTGCAGACTGTCCCTCATTGTCCCGGAGGTGTGGGGCTCCATGGGGCTGCACAGCATTAGGCAGAACGAGTTCAGCCCTGTGCATAGGCTCATTACCCTAAGGGAGTAAGACAACAGCATCAGGAGATCGTGAATATCCTAAGGATGTCTCCTCTAGAGTTGTTCCTTCAGATATTTTGCAGGGGACAGTTACTTCCAGAAGGTGGATTTGGGCCTCAGCCCCGGGTAGAGCTTGGCCATGTGCCGCGACTCAGCAGCACGCACTCTGCTCTCAGGGCCAAGTGTGCTCACTTGTACTACAGTGGCTCACCATCAAGGCTTTATTTCAGGTTATTTGATTTTCGGCTGCAGACAAAATGAAACAGCTTGAACAGGCAGACTGGCCTGCGTAGCCCATAAAAGCAAAAACTGAGCTGACTTGTCACTGTGTGTTGCGCTCCCTGGCAAGGCCTCACATACTCTTCTGGTCGTGGTCCTTCATGTGAGAGTCTGAGCTTCTGCTGGGCTGAAGGCAGTGCTAGAAATACCCAGTGTAAGGCAATCAAAGGTCAATTTGGAAGTCAAATGTTAAGACTATTTTTAAAAATAAGTCCTGGAAGACTAGAAATGTAGGAGTCACTGGTTTCACCTGAAAGAAATGCCACAACTTTATTTACAATTAATGCCACAATGTCCACAAACTCTAAATATGACAACTGTGCGTGTTTCACCCTAACCCATTGGTTAAATCTGAGATCAAGCCAAGAAAACTTGTGAAGTTGCTGCCCATGGGGGAGCATGCCAAGGGAGGCCATGGCCCTGCAATGCATCAGGTCTGCAGCAGCTACAGAAACACCATTTTGTGAGGTGCATGGCAAAGGGACGACGCCTGTTTGTGCCCCCCTCATTTTGTCTGTCCTTCCCTTTCTTTACTGTTTCCTCACCACAATTTCAAAAAAAGTTTCATTCTGCTTTTAGTGAGAGTAACAATAGTACATTATTTCCCTTAGACCCAGACTGTCATCCTGTTAGATCCTGAACTGCAGCAGCAGAAAATTGGGTTTTGGCATGGGAGGATTAGCCGCTGTGAGGATCCATGGATGCAGGATGCTGGAGGGTGTCTGGCACAGGCCACTGCAGCTGCCAGTGGGAGCACAGGGACCTCTGCTCTCCTGCAGCACTGTGCTGAGCTCCCAGGAAAGAGTGTCAGTATTACCTGAATTTACCATCTTTACATTTTACATCTTTACATTTGGTAGCCTTTGCTACCAAAGACAACCCATTTTTTTTTTTAATTTGGTAACTACTTTTAATGCTTCATGTTGGTCTGTGGTATGGGTTCAGAGGCTGAACCAAAGGCATGGGCTCAAGCCAGCCCTCTGTATGTCTTGGGTCTGTGTCTCCTTGGCGGGGACCTCACCAGGGACTGAATCACAGGCCCTTCATGCACAGAACTCCAGATTAAAAAAAAATAATAAAAAAATCAGGTTTCAATTTTGATATGTCCCTGTTTTCTTTCATCAGAAGTTTTGAAATGCTTCTGAGGAGGTTGGCGATAGTCATAATCTCAGCCACAGTGATTTCTCATAAACACTGAGAGAAACTGCAGCTTTACTGAATATAGCATCTGTTTTAAATGGCTGGTGGTTCACTTGTTTTTAGTATGAGTACAAGCACAGAGGCAAGTAAAATATAATGAAAGTGCTTAGAAGATTTTGTTTTGATACCCCACAGCAGCCCTGGTTTATACTGAGGGGGGGAAAAGATTTCTTTATAGCCAGGCCTGCAGAAGCCAGAAATTTAATCTTGCTCTACAACTTATTTTATTGCATTTTTAATTTTCTCTTGCATTACCCTGGCCCTTTTCTACAGCTTTTGACGCTTGGTGCTTAATTACTTATCATTAGCAATGTACATGGGGGCCTTCCTGCATATTTATAAATGTGATCATTAGTACATGGGAAGACAAAGACTTCTTTAAGACCATCATTAGTTATTCTGTTTTCATAGAAACGTTCATTAGAGAAACTACCCACCTGGTTAAATAATTATAATTAAGAATTGGTAATCTCCTTTGCATTTTCAACTTGATCTTCAGGATGTGCGTGCATAGCTAAAGGAGCCTTGTTTGGCCATTTTACTATCTTTTCTTTTTGATTTGAATTGTCAAGCAGATTTAAGTCTGCTTGTTGTGTTTTGGAACTGTATACCCTAAGAATGGTTTATGGAAAGATAGGTTATTAAAAAAAAGAAAGGAAGAAAGAAAGAAATCAGCCCAGCAATTATCTCTGAATTCATTAACTGCGTACTGGCAGTGAGAGGTTATACAAGCCATCTACTGTAATGTATGGTATGCAGTTAAAACAAAATGTCACTGGAGCCTGATTTCTCTGCCCTATCTGTGGTACTCATTGCAGACACCCAGACTGTGGGAGAACACTTGCAGAAAGGTATCATTTCCATGTCATGGTATGGTATTACTTGAAAATGCCAACAATAAATGTGATGGTGTCAGTATTCCTGCTCCCAGCCGTTGAGGGGAGCTGATGGGAATCCTGTCCAAAATGTGTGTGCATGCCTGTCTGCTGCAAGGCTGCAGGGAAGGGAGAGCAGCATCGCTTCATGCCCATGGTGGCTGGCACAGGGAGGGCTCACCTCTGATAAACCACAGTGATGGGAAGAGCTTGTCAGTGGCATAAATATCATCTGTAAACAATTAAGCAGCTACTGCTCATTCAAGGCAGTTTTCAGAAGCAGAGGAAGTCTGCAATCAGTTATATCTCCAATTACCATAAAAATATATTAGCCATTCATTCATTTATTAATGATTCATCAGTTAACCACACATAATGAGCAAATAATTAGCAATGCTGTACGGTTGCCAAAATTGAAGAAGTGTTGGCATTTTAAAGATGAAAGGTTGCATTTATGTAAAAAGTCGGGTGGTGATAAAGTTAATACATAAGATAATTATAAAAGTGGCTGTCCTATTTTAGAGGCTGAGGTCCTGCAAAACTTGCCTAATTGAACTGAAATTAATATTCTTGAAAAGCACACATGTTACTGCATACTAGCTGCTGCATTTACTCAGAGATCTCCCTTCAGTAAGGTACGTCGCACAATACAAGTTAATAAAATGCCAGACAGCAAGACTGCGTTCTTTGTTTGCTCGGTTCAGGGCCTTGTGGAAAACAATAAATTGCATTCATGTCAGCCGAGGCCCATCCCTGTGCTAATTACCGTTTGGTGCTGAAATGACTTCTGTGAAATTGGGAGCATGAAGAAACACACAGCCGTACAAGGGAGGCTTTTCAGACTACAGCAGTAAATGTGAGATAGGCCTTAGGCGCACAGATGTTAAAACAGTGAATTCCCCTACAGATTACACTAATAGAAACCCTGTCAGGGTAAGTCAAATCCGGGGTCTGTGGTCAAAATCTAATTAATGTTTCTGAACTTAAAAAGAATATGAATGCCTGGAGGTGATGAAGAACGTATAAGAAACTCACTTGTTTGTAAAATAGCTCATGTGGATAGCAAGCACTCCTAAGCCCTTCCTTATGAGGTAACACCTGCTGGAGGAGCTGCTTACGCCACTTGGTGTGGCACTGCGGGCACTGGGCTCGACCCCTCTGCTGGGGAAATGGCTATTAGTGCCTGGACTGCCTCCCCAGTAGACAGTCAGTGCCATCATTAAACACCTCCTCTTTGTTTACTATGGCTGAGCTGTGTCAGCATCCCTATTTAGGAAGTATTTATAGCTGAAGACCTAAGAAATGGCTAGCTTCTCTGTACAAAACCAAAGGCTCGCCCATCTAGGTTGAGTTTGAGGACACTGCTGGGGCTCTTACAGCGCTGTCACAGCTGCACTGTGCATGGACTGGGCAAAAACAGAGGAAATGAATTTATAATGCAACAATCTCTTCATTTTCACAAGCACAAAAATTCCCCTAAATACTTAAAATAACACTCAGAGTGGGACAGACCTTAAATTTTGAATAAATGAAATCCTAATCCAGTGTGTTGCTGAAACAAGCTTGTTATTAAAGAAATAAATTTAAAACAGCGAGTGGCTTGAGAATTTTGGATTTAATTATTTAAATCTACTTAAGATCACTCTCTAGCACTGTGTTTGGGTTTCCTGTTGAGAGCATGTTTTCCAGGAAAGGTATCCCACCCAGTGACTTGGAAGTATTAACTTTCTCAGGCAACAGTGATTTAAGAAGGAGAGGCAAATAATTATCATTATAATAATTAAGATATTACATGGCAAGTTGGTGAGATTACCTGGATGCATCCTGCCATGAAAACTGCACAGAGTTTTTCGAGGGTTTGGAGAGAACACTGCCGTCCCTGGCTAAATGGCACATGTAATGCAGCTCCAAATACTTTTCATGTAAGTGAGAGAATAGTTCCCTTAGTAGTGTTACAGAACCAGCCAAAACCAAAATTACCTGAACCAGCAGGTTTGCAATTGCAAGTCCATTAGAGATATTATGTATTATTTAGTAGGTAAATATTGGGAATTGGACAGTCAAATGCTGATTGCTATACTTCAGTTAAAATCTCTTTAACTGTAAGATTCTTCTTTAGGATGTAAAATTGTCTCCTAATGATCAAGAAGATGGCAAATTTGTCTTTTCTTCAGGAGCTTCCTGGATCCGCGTTTAGGGTAAGAATTGGACAAATTTATTCAAGATAACCCTGATCTGCACAAAACCCAGCAGAGGGACAAGAACTGTGAAGGTGTTCCTTGTCCCCAGGCATGGGGGAAGTTGACTTCCCTTAGAGCCAGAAGTGAGCAGTGGAGAAAACTCCATCTCTGAGTCATGTTTCCTTCCCCCGGGCTTGTGCTGGGACAGAGGGACGTGGCTGTGCTTCATGCTGACTCAGCCTCACTGCTTGACTCAGCTCCTACAGGGCAAGCACACTGGACATAAGCTATGAAGAACAGGGATGGTGGGTTTGTGCTTGGATATCCTCACAAGTAATAATTTGTCTTCAAGGCAGGATGTTCATCTTAACCGTTTTGTTTCAATGTGTTCTACCTGTGTTGTCTGTGTTTGCAATACAGCTCTTGCAAGGTGGCTACATGCAAGTTTGGTGGCCAGTCTCTGCTGCTGAATATTGCCAGCACTGGCCATGTTGGTCACTGTGGCTCAAGTGCCACCCTCTGTCACAGGGATGAAGCCTTTCAGCTTTCTTAACACTACTGAAGTAACTGAATTTGTCCCTTTTGTCATACATAAGGGTGAGATCTTAGGGAGGGTTCAGCTTTCTAGCCAAAGATTGTGGGGACAAAAAGAGGCAAATCCAGACTTTCAATTAATCTAGTTAAATGGTTCAATTACTACTCATAGATCCAAGGATCAACACAGCTGTTTCATTGTCTGAGTCCAACACCACCAGCTTCAGCCCTGGGTTCTCTAAAATTTGCGTCAGTAAGGATAGTGTTCAGTCCAAACCTAGATTAGTCTGGTTGCCCTCGTTCAAGCATGCTCACTCACCTTGTGATTATTAGCAATATTTTATTTTATAAGTAGTTTTTTATTTTCAAGAAAAGGCAGTTTTACAAATACTTCTTTTATTAAGAAATGATGTCTGTGTGTGTTACATGAGGCAGATGTTGGTTTAAAGCCTAGTTCTTGCTTAAGAGATACCTTTCAGTCCACTGAAAGGGGTTGATTAGTGTCCCCTAGCTGAACCATTTTTTTCCCCTCTGTTGCTTTGACCCATTGATTTAATTAAGGTCTAATAAAGAGAGGGCTGAAAGATTGTTAAAAATCCTTTTTTTCCGCCTTTTTTTTCTTTTCTTTTTTTTTCCCACAGATCTGACCCATGCTGGTCTGTCACTGCATTTTTGACTCACATAGGCCCTCTTTAATATGTAAGCACACTGATACAGAGGTTGTCTTCTGAAGAACCAGTTGGGTTTTTTTTCCCTCAGTGGCAGATCAGATTTAATTTCAGTTTTAACCAAAACAAGTGCTTTTCTGGAGACCTTTTGTTTTAGTGAAAATAACTAGTGAAAAAATAACCAAAGCAAGTCACAGTATCAAAAGGAAAGACCTTATAAAGCTTAGCGGTGACCCTTTCTTTCTCTATTTCCTTTTCCCACCCTCCTCTTGCCAGCAGGGAAAAAGGAAGAGAAATGAAAACTCTTTCCAAGAATGACTGGAAGTTTATGAAATATGGAAGGGTTTGCATTAAAAATGCTTGCTACTTTTAAGCTTTATGTCTTGCCTAGTTCAGTGTTAATGCTCAAAAAAATACTTCACACTACTTGTCATACTGCCAACTTCCCCTTTTCCTTCTCCTCCCACCAGCTCTGCAGTTTGCTACTCCAGGGTAAGAAGAGCTTCTCTCAGCATGCTAATTTTGCCACTGAGCAGGCTTATCTGTTTCTTGTAAAAGAGGCATTAGCATGAATGTGCACCCTCTCCACACTCTGCTTCTGTGGTAGGAGATGACTTCTGGTGCTGGGGCTCATGGTGCTATCCTGGCGGTGCAAGGACCACAGTGACAGTCTTCAGAAGAATAAAAAAGGAAAAAAAGGCCCAGCTACAACTTCAAGGAATTGCTCTAATATGCTGTTCATGGCTTGAAAGAACAGCATTGCTGTCCACAGTGGCAGTTTGCCACTGAACTGAACCTTCTTAGATGACTCTCATGCTCAGATTACTGTGCTGCAGCTGGTTAGCAGCAGAGCTGCCTGCAGAGATGCGGCAGGATTGCAGTATGGCAGGATATGCACTAAAATAAAAATCTGGTTAGTAGTTGTGTGATCCCAGTGCTGGCTGGGCACTGGCAATTAAACTTGGATGACAATAAGCCACCTGGACTTTGGGACTCCTGGAATGTGACATACTTCTTGCTGAGGGTCACCCCTGCCCAGGAAAGCACTGGAACAGGTGTATGAATCCTACTGTGTTCAGTGGGATTTAGGCACCTGCTTAAAGTTAAGTGCTTGTTTAGAGAGTTTCCTGAATGAAAGTCTGACAATTGTGCCCAAGAGTAACTTTGAAATTAATTTTAATTTGCTCATCATAACCAGCTGTCATGAGTCTGTGTAAAAAGAGTTTGATTTTGGAAAAATGAAAGGCTTCCCAGGCTGTTGGTGTTTCTGTTAGTGCCCCTTCTGGATGCCCAGCCACCCTGCTGCGCTGAAGCAGCCCTGCTCAGCCCTGCTTTTATTTCAGGTTGCTCTGTGCTCTGCAAAGCAAACTGCCTTGCCAGCAACTGAAATTGTGCGACTGTGCCTCACCAGCCATACCCATCTGAGGCAATCTGTGTAGGCTACAAAGAGGAAGAGAAAGTCCATGCTGTATTTAGTAGGTGGGTGCAAAGGAAAGTTAGGAGAGCAAGAGAGAGGAAGAGAAGATTTGTGTCCAAGTGGAAGAGTCATCTGGACCTCCCACATAGCAGGCACCAAGTCCTTTTGTGTCAAGGGAGGCAGAAAGCTTCAAGAGCTTTTTTTTTTAGGACTTTTTTTTTCCTTTATGACCCCTTCTTACTCACAACAGAGTTTGGGGTAAACTTGAAAATAAATGTGGTGTTAGACTTATAGCAACCAGTTTCAAAGGAAAACCAAAATCCAGCAAACTCAAATCACTACTTAATTCTGTGTGTGCACGTCTTCACATGCATCATCTATTTAAGGCAAGCAGGACTGTGTCCATGTAAGTGAGAGTTATTTTATTTTTTTGCTCAAATACACGTTTAATTCGTCAATGGATGATACCACTGTTGTGTAGCTCTTGGAAAGACTGAATTTGCATTTAAAACAATTTAAAGGCTTTCTTTTGTAGAGTTTTTAGGTAATTAAGCTGAAGTGCGTGTACATTTCGATATATAAATGTACTGGAGCAGTGGTAGCTGATGTAGTAGTTAAGGTCAGGGAGAAACCAGCCTTGCATTTAGAGTCTTTTTTTCAGTACATCACTCACAACCTCCCTAAATCTAAATTAATGTTACAGAAATGTATGGGAAATTTGGTTTATGAAGGGAAAAAAGGTCTCGCATTGTTACAATAGTCTATCAGTCTTCCTTCAGTGTGACTCTATTCATTTTGCAATGCATGGCTGTTCAGCATTGCCATAACTGAACTTCAGAAGACTTTTGCTAGAATAAAGCATATGAAGAGAATGGTCACATTGGGATGTGCCCACCAAGGCAGAAGCAGGGGCTCAGCCCTGCATGGCTGCAGCCTGTGGGGCTGGGGGCAGATACAGGGGAAGGTTTTGCCTGGCTTACAAGAAGGGATTTGGGGACAGCACAGTGCTCAAGGTGGCTGGGAACAAACCTGACTCTGCTGGTGTGTCCTGATGCAGCGCTGCTATGTCCTGTTATAGCACTGCTGTGGCCTGCTCCCCCCAAAAAACCCTGCTCCAGGCTGCAGCTTCCCTCTCGGCCTCTTGAAGCTGTTCCCCTCCCTTGCAGTCTTGGTTCCTCTTCTCCTTGCCAAGTACACTGACTCCAGCCTGATCTGAAAGTTAATTTCAACAAATAACATCTTGGGCCAAGCCAAGTTAGGATCTGCAGATAGGACACGCTGNAGAAAGGTTGCTGGAGGGGGGGGGGGGGGGGGGGGGGGGGGGGGGGGTGTAAAAGGGCATGAACACTCAGGCTTGTAATATGTGTGTGAGCTGATGCTCTCTGAGCAATTGAGTGCTTATTATTATTTCTCCAGGATAGGTCACCTGGGAGTGGAGGAATTTTTCATTTTAAATTAAAAAGAAATCTTTTATTATGTTCATTTCTAAAAGGAAAAAAACCCTGTTACCTCATCATGGAAGCAATTAGATGGAAGACACATTGAAAGGAGTGATTAGTTGTTAATTTTTGAGCTGTTGGCCCTGACATCGGATTTTTTTGTCAAGGGTTTTTTTTTTTTTTAAAGGTGTCTTTCATATGCCTGTAGTCCAAGGTTACTTCTCATTCAATATCAATTACCATATGTCCATTACATGCTAGAGACTGCTTGAGGTGGATGTAGTGGTCCTCATCAGAGCGTGTGCCAAGTCAAAATGCCAGCATCTGTGTGAGCCACAGGATAATTGTTCATATCTGCTGCTTCTCTTTTCCAAGTCCCAGTAAATGTTCTAGGGAGTAACTTCCCCCTTCCTTGATGCAACTTGAAAGTACAGACCTCTGGTTTACATTTCAGGTTCCAAGTCAGCCGTGTCAAGATTTGAACAAGAATCAAGGAGGATAATGGGTCAGATGTAATTAAGAGGTAAAACTACTGGTGAAATAGCTGCACATTTCAGTTTTCTTTCTTTCTGCCCATCAGATTACAAACCTCAGTCCCACCACCACTTAAAAAACCTAATCTGTAACTGCAAACCCTGTATAACTGCTCTATTGTATCAGATGGCAACCAACTAACCAGAGACCAGAATGCAAAAAAATAAGCACTTTTTTAAAGAGAAAAATATGAGGCTGAAAACAGAGAAAAAATGCAGTCTTGTTAAAATATGGACATGGTCCAGTAATAGAATGAGTAGGGAAACTTGAATGGATCAGAGTCAAAAAACACTCTGCTTAATTCTTGGGTTTTTTTATTCACCATTCAGCTTACATCAGTGTTAACATCTACTGAGAAATGCAGCCGTTTACAATTTGCAGTTCAATGTGTTACTTTAATTAGTATTAAAATTAAAGGGCAACTATAGGCCAATGTGAATGATTATGGAAATACATGTGCATCACATGCAATGCTCTCATTTAATTAATCGTCTTGTAAACTATATCGAGCACTTTAAGTGAGTTGCTGAGTATAACAACTCTATTTTAAATAACCACTTAATACTTAACAGGATGTGGAGAAAACACTATAGCACACGACTGCTTCTCAAGTTTCAGTGTCTGAGATTTTTTTAAAGCTGACCCAAGTCAACCCAAAGAATATTTAACACCCCCTGTCTGAACACAAGAAACTCTGTGATGTACAGACATTCAATTACATTTTTTAAAAGTGAAAAACATTTTGTAAAATAGTGACTTTAGAAAACTAATTGGCAACAGCAAACTTGAGAGTGAAGGCCAAAGCTAGAGGGGACCTTTTACTACAGTAACTCTAGTCAAGAAAAATCAAAATAAAGGGATCTTTGTTTCTCAGTCAAATTAGCTGATTAAGAAATAAAACATTTTAACATGCTTTAAATGCAGCATAATTATATATATGAAAAAAATTAAAGCCAGGTTCTATGAATTACACTTTGTGTGTGTGTGAATGGAACATTACGGGAATAGTAATCCTTTTACATTCAGGCCTTCATTAGGCAAAACTAAATATTAAGGGCTCTATTCATTCAAAAAATTCTTATGCATTCAGGTCACACATTTTCTGTGGCCTTTTTTTTTAAAAGCATAATTTACAGCACTAGTTTTTAAATATGATTCCAAAAAAGCAATCTAATTCTACAGGATGGGCCCTGGTAAATGGATGCATTTAGAAAAGAACAAAGATACAGTGGTGGGTCTTGCTTGTCATCAGTGAAAAGGCTCAGAGTGAGTCCTATTGTATGGTCTCAAAGCTGGTGTTATAGAAAATCAGTTGTATTACTGATTGGGAAACTCTGAACTCTGTGAACCCTTTTTCCTATAGAAGGATTAGTAAATAATTTTCCCTCCTTATTGATTGTTTCCAATGACAGGGAAATGCTTTATTCAGGTGAATGCAGAACAGAGGTTATTTACTTGGGCAAGAGCGTTCAGGGATTTACTTTTCTATTTTCCATATATGTTCATTTTAGCAATGGTGTGTCCCCATGTTTGGCTCCTCAGGAGGACATTCCATCTGCTGAAGCCGCACTGATCTGTGGGATGTGGTTAAACGTGCTGAGACTGAGGTTGGGATCATCAAAGTCACATGTCTGCTCTTTGAATGAGACTCATGAGGTAAGAAGCTGGTGAATTAATTAATTGCTTTGCTAACACATATGTGAAAAGAAGAAAGAATTGAACTCTGGTTTGTTCAGCTTCTTTCCTTGGGTGTTTTGTTGTTGTTTTTACTGATAGAAGAGAGGAACAGCTTGAACTGTGCAATGATGATCATCTTTAACTTTCAAAATAATTAGAAGATCCATTTAACATTAAAATAATAACTTTAAAAGAAAGAGATAGAGAAGAAAAAGCCCCAAACTCAAGAATAAAATCATGAAAAAGGGATTTCCTAGAAGCTGCAAATTGTCAGATGGCTGAATTTATGTAAACTTTTGGGGAACAAAATATTGGGAAATGGGACAAGGCATCAGATGGTTGGGTAAGACTGATGTATTTAATAGTTTAGTTAATATAGCTCAATATCTGCCTTTAGTTACATCTGCACAATCCCTGACTTCAGCAGAGTTGTACTTTTGGAACCAAGTTTGGACCAGTGTTTTTAAATAGACCCCAGTGCAGAATATCTGCAGAGAGCCTGTGCTGCTCAGTGCTGGTGTAACCAGGCAGCTCTGGAGAGAATGGGTAATATAATATGTTATTGTTGCTTATGTAATTTTTAAAATACACTGAGGAGTAATACATATGAGTAGGGTGCTCCCTGTCTCTTTAAGTAACTGTCAGATGTAGGATGTCCCCGTGCCAAAATGCTATGGTCTACTCCCCCTGTGCAATTGTTAATTAAATCCATCCCTTATTGTAGAGCCTGCCTAGTCTCTTACCCATTCTGCTTATCTGTGATACCAGATGATGCTCAGTAATTCACAGGCAACCTGCTCCTACCTTCAATAGGGCTTCCTGTGCACTGACCTTAGCCAGCTTCGCCTTTTCTTTATTCCCAAGGAGAACAGAGTCCTGGAGGCAATAGGTTTATCAACTTTTCCTGTTGACCAGATGATGGTTCAGTGATAAATAAATGGAGTGTGCTTGAGCTGAATGCCTCCACACACTGTCACTCCCTGTCCCTCTCCAGCTTCCATTGCCCACCTGGACATAGAATGGTACAAGGAAAGGGGATTATCCTCAAAGGGCTCTGCAGGCTGCACTGCTGGTGGCAGGCAAGAACCACTTTCGCCTATCCAGGTAATACTATTCTGCCAGTCATATTGTCATCTGAAAACTTTCTCTGTTTGGTACTGAGCTATGCCACCTGCAAATCTCTTCACCCCACTGGTAATGCTGATATACAGGAGCTGGTAGGAATATTTTCATAGCTGACAAGCTGTTTCCCGTGAACAGTGTCAAAGATTTAAAAGCCACTTCTGCAAATGGGACTTTCTGGCAAATATAGACTAAGCAAATCTTTTATTATTACCATATGGCTAGAAATACTCCTAGAGTTCTCCTGGAAATGGGTACTGTACCAGCAGAAAGCAATATTCTGTTGGCCTGTGCATTGCCTCAAGGGTATTTACTATGGTAATAAGATCAGTAATTCATCTCCTAAAATCACTGGGAGTACAAATGCTTATTTAAGTAGATGGTATCTTGATTGCAACTGAGTCAGGAGAGCTCTTAAAGCTGCCTCTTTAGGCTACAGATCTTCTGTTAAAGGCAAAGGGCTGGTGTTTCTTGGTAAATACAAGAACACTGTGTTTCACAGCTACCTTACATTTTCATTAATTCACAGTATATGCACAGAACACCCCTTGGCAAAATGGGCATGTACAAATACTTCAGGAAATTATGTCTGTTGGGGTTTTAAAATTTAGTTTTGTTTTTATTTTTTATTTCCATAACAATGTGATGGAAAGATATGTAAATCTCTCTCAATCTCCAAATGGTTGGTTAGAACAAAAGAGACAGAGAAAAAACCATACTCTAGCAGCATGTGGAGCCATCCAAACTCTGTTGTGCTGAGGAATGCAGCACCAACAAAAATAAAGAGAGTGCCTTGGCCCAGAAAGGTGAAAAGGGAAAAATCTGGGGACAAAATTATAGAATAAAATAATTATTTAGGTTGAAAAATACCTTTGAGATCATCAAGTACAACCACAGCTTAACCTATGCTTTGCTTCATCAGAGAGTAGGCCAGTGCCAGAGAAATATCCTGTGTTCGTGAGACTCTTGCAGCCTCCCGTCTGCTAGCTTGTGAACTCAGCAGGCCTCTTCTCTGGAAGTCCTGCAGACAGAAGCCTCCAGTCTTGCTCAAATGCTTTTTTATTGTTTAGAAAGCTGATCAAGAGAAACCATGGGTTTATGGCAAAGGCACAGAAATGGAAGTTAAAGGACCTAATTTCTTATCCCAGACTCTGCTGCAGGGAGTCTTCACAGAAAGGATGATACAATCTAGAAATACAGAGATTTGTAACATTGTTTTATTTGAGGAAAACCACAGTTTGATCGCTGAAAATCCAAAATCAGTACCCATAGCTCTGGGCAAGGGAAGTCTCAGATGGTCAATAGTGTTTCACTTTGGTGATGTGCCACTGAAGGTGAATCACAGAAAAACTGAGCAAGAAGTGCCTAAACCAGATGTTCTCTAGTTTGCCAGGAAGCTTGAGCCATTAATGAGGACATGTGGCTGAAATGGAAAACATTAGCAGTTTTCCTGCAGGATGTTGTTCTGTATTTCAACATCATCAATACTGTTCCTTCTTTGCACAGTTATTAAGCTAAGTATCACTGAGGCATGTGCAAATTTGACAAGAGAAATATTTGTTTGTGCTCTCTCTATATTTCAGAAATTAAAGATTTTTCAGCAGGCACAATTCTGCCATGTGAGCCAGAATTTTCACTCTAATTTTTTCTGCAGTCATGGAGCATAACAAACATTTGAAATAACTGTCACCAGCTTGATCACTGCTGTCAGACAGTATATACAAAAATGAAACTAATAAATTTTGCTGAAGTTCTCTGGATTCTAGCAGAATGTATGGAATTGTCTTTTCTTAGTTAACAGTGCTTAATACTTATGTAGCAATTTCCATCCTCAGTGACAAGCTTATTAATCAGTGCAACACCTCTGAAAAGAGCATTGCTATGTATTCCTATTAGAGTGTGAAATTTAAAATGTATGGATATGATCTCAAGTGTTGGTCAAATAGTCAAAGAAATCTGAGTTTTGAGTTTGGGAGTTTGTTGTTTCTGTCCCATGATTAGGCCAGACTCTTTTGACACACAGACCCCTTTATGTGTTTCATAGATCAAGCTCTGCTGGATTTAGAGCTACACATCAGTGTGACTATATTATGACTTTAAAATGTGGTTGACAACACCACTGGTTTTTATAATTGCTGCCTAGAGGACCTGAGATGGAGATATAGCACACTGATGTGGTTTGCTCTTTGCAGCTCTGTTAAGGAGCTAGAAGGTGTGTTTTCAGTGCACAGTAAACAGGATTGTGTTAAATGACCCCTGCCTTCTTTCATGCAAATAGGTGTGACAGTGCTGGGTTAACAAAGTTATCAATCCTGATTTAGCAATGATAATTTTTGTCTAGAGTGAAATCCACTGAGTTCCCCTGCCTCTTTTCTGTGCCTGATATTGTAGGACACTAATGGTAGCATTAATCTGCTCTTCTTGCAGCCAAGAAGGTGTGTGTTTTCTGCTTGCTACATCCCAGGAAAAGCATATATATAATCCAATAGGTGTGGTGCAGGTTCACTGTTACCAGATCTGCAGAAGTGTTTACATTTAGCCTGTATCCAAGGCTGGATTATAGCAGTTGCTCATCACCCACAATGACCCCTCTCCAGCAAAGAACTGGGATTAGGAAAAGGAGAAGAGACACATGGGTTGAAATGATAAACAGATTTAATGAAACAGAAAAAAAAAATTATACTCAGCCCAGTGAATGTACAGTGATTACAATAAATAGGAGGGCAGTCTTTGGGAGCAGGAGAAGGAAGAGGAGGATCAGAGTCAGGAGGAGCCAAAGGAGGAAGCCCCACCCCCTTATACTCAGGAAACTTGCTTCTTTATAATGAGTATGATGTGTATGGTCTGGGATACACCTGTAGTCAACTCAGGTCAGCTGCCCCGGCAGGCTCAAAGTTGCTAACATCATGCAGAACATGGCTGGCCTAGGATTCTGTCCAAGTAGAACAAGAATCCAGCAGGCAAGTGCAGTGAAAAAGGCCTCTTATGAAGAGTATAATGAAAGACAAACTATTTCAGTTGGTGGCTAGAGGCATATCAGTAAAGATCACCCTTGCATATATCAAGTGATAGATAGCAAGTTTGAAAGGTTTTTCAGTTCCCTGGTAGCACCATCCAACTGTAATAAAACACATGGATTTCTCTGCTACCCTTCTAGATAAACCTCCATCATGCTACATGTAAGAAGCGCTTCAAGAATAAATAAAATAGCACTACAGGGAGTTATTACTTTTAATTAACTCAGTCTATTTCTTTTAAGGGTGATGATATCTAAAGTACAGCAGAAGGGGAACTGTTAACATCTCACTGCTTTGCTCTGTTGGTAGACAGCCTCTGAGATTTTGTCAGCAACTTGAAATATATCAGTCTGCCTAGGGATAACAGTCCAAGACATGGCCTGTGAGACAGGAGAGGAACTTCTGGGGTACCTGGAAGGGAGATTTCAGATAAGAACAGCTACCTAAAAATTTATACCCTTCTGGCAAGCTCAGCAAGGGCAGTCCTTGTGTTGGCTGGACAGACCAGGGCCATTGGCCAAGTGGCATTGGTTCCCACACACCTGCCTGCAAGGCATAGGCTGCATCCTATTCTTACTGCCTCTCTCCTCAATAGCTAAGTTGCTGGTATTGCCTGTGGTTTGGGATGGGGGCTTGCAGCCACTCCTCTCCCTTGTGGATGCTGAGTCTGGCCCCTCAGTGCATCTGGTGCTTGATCTTGTGCTGTTAATAGGAACCAATTGCTTCTGTTGAAAAATACTCTGTATTTTGAGGATTTGTGCATCTAGACATTCTGAAACATTCATTCCTAAAAGCTATGGAAGCATTATATGAGTTTTTATGTCCAAATCTGTATCTATTTCATTGCCTCATGCTCATAGAAGTTGGGTGTCAGCTGTTGGGAGCCCACAAAGCTTGGAGAAGTCAAAAACCTTCTGTGAAACTCTTACTACAATGATTTTTATAGTTAGATGCTGTTCCTTCTCACCAAAGAAGGAAATACAGGCTCATGAGACACCAAGACCTGGAAAAGCACCTTGAAAATACCAAGGCTGATCTGCTTCATCCACACACAGCCTATTTAAAAATTGGTTTCACCTACAAGGCTTGGGTTGGATCTGGGTCCAAATATCCCTTAATTTAAAGATGAAATGTTTAACCTGCTGATGTCAGTGTGATTTCTTTCACTAGTTTAACTGGATGAGAGTCTACACTGTTTTAAACACAGAGTTTTAGTTTGATCTATATGTAATGTGAAGATGGGTATTAACTGAGAAGTCTGAATTTCTAGAAGTCTCTCCCAGCAGTTCTTAGTAAAGTCACTACTCCAGCATAATGTAGCTTTCTGTTCTAATTATAGTATTGCTGTACTTGGCCATGGCACATCAAAGGGGTTACCTTGTTCTTGTAGCAGAATCCTCTTTAGGTTCACTCACTCTGGGGACCCACACCAGATTTCCCCTGTTCTGTGCACAGGCCAGGTTTTCAGCTCCCTTTTAATCTTTGGCAATTTGAATTTATATGGAAAACTTACAGGTGACAGTCTGGCTATGTTGAGACAAGTAGGATAGAAACCATGTCAGAACAGTCTCTGAAAGTCCTACGATGTGCTTAAAGCATTTCAAGAGAACCCTTGATCCAAAGTATCAAAGGGTTACAGTAAGATCAAGAAGAATTATAACTGATGGTGTGCCAGAAATCACGTGCAGCACAAGGTCATTACTCACCCTCGTTAAAGCGGTCTCAGTACTGTGGCCTGATCTGAAGCTTAATTGAAAAGTTTCAAATGATGCATTATAACGAAGACAAGACAGCCACTGCCCATTCCACGACCTCTGCTAAGAAAGCCAGATCAGTAATAGGGCAGAAATCTAAGCAATTGCTTGAGGATAATCAAGGCCTAATGAGGTATCCACTTCAGTCTTTCAAAGGCAGAGGAACCTCTCCCTGATGGTGGAGAGAAAGCAAGGGGTGATGTGAGCAGGTTCCTGCATCCAGGGAACAGGCCACCTGGCCAGGGTACTCTAGGTCCCCAGCAACAGAGGAAATACAATGGGAAATGATATATCAGTAGTGTTTTTAGTTGTACAGCCTCCTCTCAGCTGCCTTCTTTTGCATTCATTTTCTGTTACTCTAGACCATGACCTTAAATGATCATAAGAAGTCCATCGAGTCTGAATTATTTGTGTTAGGAACCAAGACAGGGGTAATAAGAGATAGCTGACTACTGATGGTATCAGTTTTCCCCCCAAATTCACAATAAACGCAAAACCCGTTGATGTTCCATTTGAGCGTGATAACAAACTGCAAGTCACAATAACCCAAAGAAATCAAGCATCTCCTTGGCTTCTTCCTCTTTTTTTGTTCTATTATCTGTTGTAGCAGAGAGGTCAGTGCCCATATCCACATGATTATCTCCACATCCAGCTGCCAAATTGTGAAAGCTGCTCTTCCTGGGCTACTGCTTGGGCAGCCATATTAAAGGGTTTGCACACACCGCTGCCCGATGAGCAGTTACACTGTGGAATCACCTTTTAGTCAGCAGAAATCAAATGCTTTTTTCATCTTTTTGAAACAGTCAGCTTACCTGTTTTAACCTGTACTTGTAGGCTCTGCTTTTGTGAGGGCAAGGCATCCCTCCAGATTCGTATCTGTTCACTGAGCAGGTTTGCTTGTTGTGCCTAATCTCTTCTGTTTTGATAAGATCTCCCTTCTGTCTTGAGATACACTAGCCATGGGAAGGTAGACCAGACAAAAACATTGTATCAGGTTTCAGGTCAGTGACAAGAGTACAGCCTTCAGTAATGGACTTGTTTAAAGGCATTGTGAACAACAAGTTACAAAATTTTTTTGGTGCTGTGGCCTTTGAGTTCCTCCCTAATTTTAAGTACAGATAAAATCAAAGTACTGCTTTCTTTGCTATGAATCCTACTTTAATTATCTTCTGCTTTTCCTGTAATTTCCTTCAACTTTAAACATAGAGACTGAAAAAGAAAGCTAGTATAAAGAAAAAGTTACAGTAAAATAATTAAAATGCCATTTATGCAGCTCTTCAGGTAGCTATCTTGAAAACCATGTGAGGTGCAACTGGCTTCACTGGAACACCCTTGGACTTAGCATTAAACCATGTGTTTTGCTGAAGTAAGACCTTTAATAGATGACATATGGCATTAGCTCTAAAAAATATTACTGGTTGGCTGACAGCCCTGCTTCTGTCTGTTGCTTGCAAATTAATACTGTTAGTCTACATGGATAAATAGGTTGTCATCACCAGTGCCCATGGTCACTGCAGGCTGCACCCATGAGCCTAAGGACTTTGAGTCTGTACTTTCCTCAAAACAGATTTGTGTGTTAAGCTGCTGGTGCTGTACCCATGAAAACAGTGGCTGAGGAGTCCTGCCTGGGAAAGAACTACTACCACTGTATTTTCAAGTCTCCGAGGAGATCTGGGACAGCATGGGAGGATGGGGCACTGCCAGCTGCTGCATGAAATCTGCCACGGTGGCTGGCTTGGACTCTGCATTAGCTTGAGCCAGCCACAGCATCAGTGGGGCAAACAGCGAGAAACGAGCTGCTTGTACCAACCTGAAGGTACAGTGACAAGAGGCATTTCTTGATACATTGTTTCTGGTTAAGAAACATCGATTGATTTAGCCAGCTACAGGATTTTTTCACTCATTTTATTTGTAGAGGAACAAAATGCAGATGGAGCGATGCTCAGTGTGTCTTTGGAACAGGTACCAGTCTGCTCTTCTCAGGTGTCTGCAAATCTCAGCTAAGGCTGATCTTTTTGATTCACTTGTGTTGTTGCCCATACTTTCCCTGGGCCATTGCAATTCAATTCAATTCAGACCACTCAGTGGGTCTCCCTGCTCACCTTACAATATCTTTGGCTGAGGCAAGTTAAGGTTAGCCTCAATTTGTCTATTCCTTAGGAGTTGTATGCGTGTATGCATGTGGTGTGTTTGTGGTGAGCCATGGGGTGTGGACTGGCCATTGCTGGTTTGGCTGTGAAGGATGAGAAAAACGTACTATTTGCAACCCACTAGTTTTGCTGAATTTTTAGTTATGAGAGGAGGAAAAGCCTCTGACATTTTTTTAAAAACCTGTAGATCCTGGAATCCAGGTGGTAAAAAATAGGGCAGTTGAGTTATAAGTAGCTGATGAGAATATGAGAGGAATAATTATTGTAAAGTCCTATTAATGAAATTGTACTGCAGCTTAAGAGAAAAAAGAAAAGTCACCAAAGAGAGCCTAGTGAGTCACTTCAGGGGAAAAATAGCTTCTGTTATACAAATAGAAATATCAGCTTGCTAGCTTAGCAGAGAGCTCTGGACACTTATAGAAATTCAAAACATTTCCATATATCCCAGTCCAGGATGGAATTAAAGTGTTGTAAAATTTCCCTAGAAGCCAACATTTATCTAATATATGTAAGCATATTTAGATTTCATTTTGAAATGGTTGTTAAAGGCTATCCTTTGGCTGCACTCTATCCTTCATTCTGACTTCTTTTTTTTTGAATTCTTGAACTCTGAGTTTTTTATGCTAAGAAAAATGTACTTTCAGAACCAGAAATGCCTGAATGACCAGTTAAGAGCATGTACTAACTGAGACATACCCACTGAATCTGCTTGAATCTGCTCTCCTCCTCCAGTTTATTTGCTGTTTTTCCAATCATGCCCTGCATTAATGTTCTATGCTTAGCTAAACTCTGTGTGTTATATTTTAGATCTATTTTTGTTTTGTCTAAAGATTTCCAAATTGACATTAAGTATTCAAGATGTAATCTCTGTAGCAGGAAACTAGTTATCAGATTCATATAAAATAACTGGGCAATAGAAATAACTCTGAGCATAATGCATTTTTCTTTTCTTAGAATTAATTTAGAAGGAATTTAATGCCTGTGAAAGGTGCTGGGTTGCAACATCAGAGAACTGAAGCTACTACTTAACCACAGAACGGTTACAGGATGGGAGATGGCTTTAGAAGATTCCCCATGAGGGTTGACAAAATATTTGTCTCGGGTTTGGTGCCTTTCATCTAGCTGGAACAACCAAGCTTTCATGTCAGTAACAGCCACTCTCAGGTTGTTAACTTTCACCTGAGTGATGGAGAGAGCCCTTCTGTAAAAGGGGGAGATTTTGCTTTTGTGATTACTGGTAAACTTTTAAAATATGGTTAAACCTAAAAACTAGATTTACTATAGCTGACTTGGCACGTTGCTGTAAGCGGCAGTCCTGGGTCAGAAATTCAAAACACAAGTTGTCCAGGCTGTTCCTGTCCCGTGTCACAGAGCAGGTAGAGCTGGAATGGATAAAAGGGGCAGACAGCCCCTGCACCCCACTGCACACTCTGCCACCACCCTTGTGATGCCCCTGGGCATGGTGCTGCTGTGCTCAGACCCCTTTGAAGGGGCTCTCAGGCCCAAGGTTTGCATCTTTTGCTTTCTGTTTCCACCTGCTTATGAGAGGAAAGATTAGAGTGACAGGCTGTAAGATGCCATTATTGGAGCTCTGCCAGGTTCAGGGTCCAGTTCTCAGCTTTTTTCCCCTGACATTTCCAGAATAGTTATCTAAAGGCTATACTGTGGTCTGCATGGTTTGAGTCTCAGGTCCCAGTTGTCAGATTCCTATTAGACAGGTACCAACAAGATCATGTGTGCTAACTGGTAGTCTTGCCAGCCACAGGAGACACTGAAAAGCATTTTTCATGTTATATGTTAAGTTTTAAATTGTATTTTCTGCATAGTTAAATATGTTTGGTATTGATAGTTTTTACTGACTTGATAAGGAGGGAGGGAGGTGAGTAGGTTAGGGTAGCTTTTACTGATTTCTCTCAAAGGGAGAGACTTCATAGTACTGCCTGCCTCCCTGCAAGCTCATCAGCAAAAGAAATTTGCCCTTTCCATATTTCATGTGTGCCTGATGTTGCAGGTGGAGGGTGGCTTGCCCACACAGGCCACCCAGAAGGCTGTCCACTGTGGTTCTGCTGCTGTCATGGCAGGGACAGCAGAAATACATCCACAACCAAATAGATCAATAGGCTTGTTACTGTACTACAAAGTCAACTTATGGATGTGTCCACTAGGAACCAGTTAAAAGTTTTTTCCTCTGAAGCCACATTCTTCTGCTGGTTGTAGTATGTTGGACAGAGGCTGCATTCCCTTGCCCTGGAATTTCCTGTATTAGCACTGCACAGGAGTGGATTTATTTTGTAGTCCTTGAGATTTCTGAGCTTCATGGATTTCACGGACTTTATGTGCCATGAAACAGAGATCGGGTTTCTCCTGAGGCATTGCAGAAAGGATGAGCATCTGCTGACTTCAGTTGGTCTTCCAAAGATTGACACCCTCCAAGACCAGACGTGACCCAGTCTGGGATTATCTCACTGAGTACTGAGGTGTAAGTGTTGTGGCTCTCATATACCTCACATATGCTTTTTGCGCTGATTTTTGAGGCTAAAGGAAACATTTCCGTGGTTTTTGTCAGTTTGCACCCTAATGCACTCATGAGCGAGCTTGTGTAGCTTCTGTTGTAGCTGGAATATGGTGGTTACAATCTGTAAAATATTAAGCTATGCCAGGGCATGGACATCCTGCTTCAACATCTCTCACCCTAAATTGTTGTCCTCTGGATTTGTGGGCTCAACACTATAAAGGCAATGTATAGGTTCATTTTGTGTCAAGGGTTGAGGGCTTTATAGAGAGGCCTGTAGGCTCTTTCTCTTTTCTCAGACTCACCTGACTCCAGCCCAGCTGTGGTATTCCCATTTGTTAACTTAATCAAAATTTCTTTTCAGATATCCAACCCCCAAATTTACAGCTTCATTGAAATGGAGACAGGTTATATGAGACTTTCTGCATAGAAATGTGTAATATATTATAGTATATTGAGTCTTGTGGAAGAGTGGAAAATATCTGTTTGGTTTTGGAAATACTTTATAGAGTTGTTTAGATGCCAAGATTTTGTTGTTCTACTAATATCTTCCTGATCTGCAAGTTTTTAAAGTAAATCATTGGACTGTAGCAGGTTTTAAAATTATATACCTAAGAATTTTGCACTGTGGTGTTGTCATAGAATCATAGAATGTTAGGGGTTG
>VWZO01020937.1:427254-438964 GCA_013396975.1 Bucco capensis | reverse complement strand
GCACAGAACTTTCCAAGTCTGCCAAGGCAAGAAAAACAGTAGTTTTTGTTTCATTATTTGTGTTGTGGTTTGTATAATCTTTTATTGTCTTGTCATCCACACTAAGTAGGAATTATACTTGTAGCCTGCTTCAGCTCCAGTTGATGCAAAAGCTGATTATTGTCACCTACTCTGTTCACTAGGAATATTATTGCATAAATCAGGAACTCATCTGTATGTCATCTCCCTCTGGAGTAAAAAGTTGAGGCTACCTACCCCAGCATGCCATGGTTCTCCTTCATCTGAGCAGAAGGCCAAAGACTGGTTTGCTATAGCTTTCTGCTTTTCTCAAAAAATAAGTATTTTAAGGTCATTTGTGAGGAACAGAATCAACTTAGCACTTCAGAATCTTTCAACAGTTTTTGTGCCAGATCTCAGTTGAGTTATTCTAAGACATCCCTGTTCCCTAGGCATGGAAGTTTTGCATGTAGGTTGGACCTCTGTCATGGTTTTGCTCCTTGGGTTTGGAGGTGCACAAATCTCCAGTCATCTCAGGCTACATCAATGTTAAAGTGGTTTAAAAGGCAGTGAAGGAAAATTCAGCTGGGCAGATGGAAGCACAGCGGCAGTCTTAAGATTGGTAATACTCAGAGCACACCAAACTCTTGAAATTCTTCTTAGGTCCCAGTAATCAAGAACGTTACTAGTGTCTCAAACTGAACATTTAAAGAATGGCAATTCTGCTGTTCTGATATCATAGAGGAAATAAGCATATGAATCCAAAGATGGCAGGCCAAATACACAGGAAATATGGTGTATGTTTTGAACAGGACTCAGCATCTATATTGTTAATCATGCAGTTCCCTTCCAGACAAAGTTACAAACATCTCTGACTGGATTAAGTGGAAGACAAGATTGGAGAAATAGATAGACACTGTGGGTAGTCCAGAATTGGACAAGTAGAGTACTAGAAATCTTTTGTACTAGAGTACTAGCAATATTTTGCAAGAGTGCAGCTGCATGTCTAACATGCCTTTCAAATAAGCTTTAATGAAATTTGTAGCTCTTACTTCAGCACCCAGAGTTAACATCATCATATCAAACTTGGGTACCAAGGACAAAGAGCCCTGCAGCTTTTCTTCCTCAACAAGGCCTAGACTTTTGAGATTAAAAGAAATCAGGAGTTAAAACCCAACAACAATTTATATGCAGTCCATATTTACAGCAGGCAAAATAACTGAAGTGGAAAATAGTCTTCATATTCAAAACAATGCTATGAACAGTAAACAAAACCCATGACAAAACCAGCCCCTCAGTATGCACACACACTCCAGAGAAAACTAGAAACATTGCTTTGGTGCTCCATACAGAGAGATTTTGATTAAGATTCCCTGAGGATAATTATTTTCCTCAAGAGCAAGCATAGATAAATGTAAAATATGATTCATAATTTTAGCAAGAGCTTGGGATGATCCATGTTTTACAAATGAACTGGGAAAAAAAAGAAGTTGAGCCATAAGCAAACCGATACTCTTATAACCAACTTCTCCATCTTCAGAAGGCTATGGCCAGAGCATGCTAAGGTTTGGGCTTTGTTGGTGGAGCTGTAGATAATGGTAAAGTGTGTGAGATGGCCTGGGCAAAAGTGGTCTGTCTTGCCCTTTTTGGCAAATCCTTGGGAATATTTCCATTCACTTGGACCATGTTGCCCAGCTGCTGAGATACTATTGGGAAGTCAATCATGAGTTGCAAATGGAGCAAGCTAACAGGAGTTTATGTACAAAAAAAAGTAAGGAGCTGCTGCTGAATGTTAAGCTGGCAAATGCCCATTTGTTCTGTTCCTTTAGTCTCTCAGGAAGCAACGGAAACCATGTTTGTTTTGAGCCATTGCTGTTACAAACCCAGGCGATGTCTGTGGAGTCCTGAGGCTTGGTGCCATGCCAGGGTCTCCTCTTGCTCTGCTGTTGGCAGAGCACTGCCAGCAGCTCACACTGCTGCAATTCAGTGCAAAATTACTCTGCTGTCCCTTAATAACACTAGTTAAATAGTGCTAAAGAAGGCAGCAGTATTGCTTGTGCTGAGGTGGCAAATTTACCCAGATATCAGTATTTGGGGAACAGAAAAAAAACAAACAAAAAGTCAGCAAGATGACTGGAGCAGAACTAAAGTGCTGTATTTCAGTGTCTTGCACTGAGACTCTAAATCCATCTGATTGTCAGATGAGAAAAACTGCTGCTGCTCTCATTTCAAGCAAGCATTATATACCCTCCTCCAAAAGCTTTTGGGATCGCCTGCCTCTTTGCAAGTCAGAGTGCTGCCTTTTAAATCTCCTGTTCATACCCATTTGGGCTTTAGGAAAGCAGAAGTGACATTTAGTGAGGGGAGCAGTTTCACTGAATGCAGAACTAAAATAGAACACTTCAAACAATCAGAACCTGATCACATTGCAGAATCTCTCAGGTTTGGGCACTGAGTAATTTTAACCTAATCAAAGAGCAGTAATGCTAGCTGCAGTTCCCTCTGCTGTTAAGTGTCAGGTCATGTGAGATTCAGTCTGCTTTGGGCACTGTAAAACTTTTGATCAGAGGCCAAAAGAGGATCACACTGAGCCATGCCAGTAGTCTATCCACTTGTCCACTCTTTTGTCTGCAAAAGCATAAGCAGTTATGTGAGGGCAGACATGCATGATACTGCTTTCTCATCTCCAACTCCTTTCAGCTCAGGTAATTGCCTGAGTCCAGATTCTCTCAGCTTTTCATGTCTTTCCCTACGCTCTCCGATTTTCTAAGAGTTATTTATGGCAAAGACTCGTTAGGCACATGACAAGCCAAATCTTGTGCTCTGCCTAAACCAACTACTTTTTTAACATAAAAAAATATATTTTTTTTTTATTATTTTTAAGGGATTTAGTTGTTTGGGGGATTTTTGGTTTTTTACTAAGATTTGTGAAAAGTTACTAAGATCACTGAAGGTCATTCTCTACCAAAGCACTACATTTTCTTCTTCACTGCATATAACATCCTTTTCTTGTATGCATGTCACATGTTTCAGGTTTTGAATGCCAGAAGAAAGTAGACAATTCCTGCACAACAGAAATTTACCACTGTAGAACAAGCTACCTTGTGATACAGTCACAGCATTTTAAACATTAATTTTGCCTGCAATAAGCAGGAGTTCAGGTCTTTGCAGTAACTGGGTTTCCAGGATGGACACTTTGCTGTCAGCCACCCAAACATAACGCAGGCACTCTAAAACCAATAGTGAAACATAAATGCAGCTTTCAAGCTCTCAAATTTAACACCCAGTCCGGAAATAACCTACTCTAAAACCAAAAAGATTTTGGATGGTCTCATTCAGTATAATCTGTAATTCCATGCCCCCCTGGCACTCCCCAGCCCAGAGAGCAGCATTTCAGCAGCGCTCCCAGAGGTGCTGAGGGACTAAGCTGTACTCTCAGCTGTACCATTTCAAGGCTGCTTCAGCTAAGGGCACACCCAGTGCTTAGCAGAGGCCTTTGCTCAGATGGAGGATGTGCATAAAAACACTCCCCTAGCAGCAGTTCAGCTCAGCAGGCTTGGGAGGTACATACCTGCATGGTGTCAGTGTCCCACCAGCTTGCTAACCTGTGTCTTCATTGTAGTTTGCAAGTCAGTGTCACTCTGGATCTTCACCCTGAAACAAGGGTGAGCATATGCATGAATCTGTCACAACAGAAGTTACTTTTCTGTAGGGGAAACAAATGATCCATAGAGAAAACGCATATAGAATAATCTGCTTTGCCCCAAGGGATTTACTTCCTCCCACTCAAACACATTTGCCCATTTACCTCTAAAAATTGTGGCCTTCCAAATGTTATCAGAGCACCCCAGGAATAGTTCACCTTGGCAGACAGTCAGGCTTCCCACCTATTAAAGGAATGGCTTAGTGATTTTTTTGTGCTAAGCTAAACTAAGCATTTAACTCATTAATTCATCTCCTCTCCTTGCATTAAGAAAGACCTCCTAGTTTAAATGAGGCATAGCTCTGGGTTTTTTTCCCCTTCAAACATTTACACAATCTCTTCTTTACCCAAGCCTTGTCAGTCAGAGTTAGCACAGATCTAGAAGCCAGAGTGGGCTGCTTTTTTGGTGTTTGTTGCCAGAATTGTCATTCATTTCTTCACATGTAAAGCCCTTCCCTTTGGCAGGGGCTCTGAAAGTCACTTACTACAAGTCCACCAAAGAGTGCAATGTTTATCCAGACACACTGGTAAGGTTTTAGTATGCCTTAAAACAAAGGTGTTTATTGACATAATAGCACAATTAGCCAAGAAACATGGAGCTGCACAATTGCTAGAACCTCACGAAATGTCTGCTAGTTCAGAATAAGTCTGAATCCCTCAAGGAGTCAATCAGACATCCACAGTCCTTGTTCAGTACTTATGTGGTACTAATGCCAGTGGGAGAAGTGATGCTATTGACCTCTTTACAAACATGTGCAAGCCCAGCTGTGCTCAGAGCAGAACTGAGAGAGTTTTCTGTTTTACTGGGGTGGCAGGAGACAGTGTCATGAGTGTGAGGATGGAACAAAATACTAGAAACATGCAAGTGATCTTATTCTTTCATTGTAGGACAGCATCAAAACATGTAGACAAAGATCTTGGAAATATAGAAGAAAACAAAAAACTAGAAGAAAATAATCATAAATCTGAAGCTTAAGAGACAAATGTGTCAGTCATCATTCCTGGTAAGCATTTCATATTGCAGCATTTCATATCTTTGTCCACCATTTCTCCCCAGTGATCTGTGTCTAGTGATCACAGTGGCAGCTGTCTGTCTGTCTCAATAGCACACCACTGAGTGTCACTCCACTGGCTAACTTCTGAAAGTGAGCAGCACACTCCAAGCTGCCAGTTAAGAATTCATACCTGCATACACACACATTTAAAAAGCCTGATATTTAGACATAACTTAGTACATGGCTAGCAACATCACTGTTTTACTAGTTTCAAAGAGGGAATTTGGAATACTGAAATGATGTCCTCTGAGTGATTTAAAAGCAGAGCATGAATTTGGATCTTCAGAACGTTGCAGAGTAAATACCCAGCTTTTCTACTGCAATTCTGTGGGAAAATTCAGTAATCTTTTTGGTTAGGGCTCGTTTTGTGTTTTCTTTCTGGACCTGGAACCTCCTGCAGCATTGCAATACTGAGGGAATGAGATGGAACTGAAGTTAGCTGAGGGTGTTTATTGAGCTTGAGAGTTCAACTATCACAGTGTGCACAATCTTTAATGATTTGATTTCTTCAGATCAGTAGTTCTCCATAAAGGAAAGCTTAGCCCTAAATTCATTGCTTGCCAGATAAACTTGTCAGATTGACCAGAACAGTATTGCAACAGCTATTCTTATCATGGAATAGTAAGAACATCATTTAACAGGAGAGGAGAGCACTGTTCCTGTAGGTGTTTCTTTAAAGCTGAGTAGTTATGTTATTTAACATATTTACAAATGTTTAACTGGCTTTACCTTTGGTGTTTTCAGAGAATCCATATAGAACAGTTGAAGCATGAACCTGGATTGTATTTAAACTTATACAAAGAAGTGACAGCTCTTCATGGCCCAAGGATTAAACAGATCATACTACCAAGTTTTCAAAGGATTTTAGACACAATTATCTCAAGCTAAAAAAGCCCAATAAACTAATTTTGGCACCAGCCATGATAATAGGTCACCATGTTGTGTTCTGTTTGAACTATTTCTTTGTAAATGTCTGCACTGAGGATTTCTTTTTCTTTGCCTTTATGTAAATTTTTTACGTAGCTATTTTTATACACTGTAAGGCTTTGTTCTGGGAGTTGCTGTTAATCTGATGTATAGTGTAATGGGTTTATTTCAATTGTTTTTATGACACCTTTGGAGCAGGTACATGTCTAATTCTGATTGTTATCAGTGAAGCCTCTGCTTTGTAGCAAGTACCTAAATGTAAGATTGTCTTAAAGGAAAATGTCAAACTCCTTTGTCATTCTTTGCCATCCCAGTAAAAGAGGAAGGGGGACAGCTGTGATAAGAATCAATGAAATTGGTAGTAAAAGTGAACATTTAAAAAAATCATGGAAAGCTAAACAGCCAGAAAGGGCTGTTTCCACAAAGAAGTCTGGGTATTGAGAAAGGAACACAATAAAAAATTCCTAGCCTACAGACAGATGTTAGAAATAGGATAAAATAGAACTGGAATTCTGGATTATTTTTGATTCCTTCGTGTTATCTGCTGCCTTAAAGTTCTGTCATTTTCTTCATTCAAAAAGATACCAGTCAGAATTGGAAACTGTTTTTTAAAAGTGGTCATATCAAACCTGCTTTTTTTCCCCCCCATAAGAATAGAATATATATATATATTTTTTGTGTGAGTTTTTGTTAGCTATGCTACAGATACTGAATGCACCTTGAGATAATTTTAGTGTTTTTAACTGGTACCTAATTTATCAAACAGTCCATATAGCTGTAACAATGAAATGTCTATGTACCTTTAGTTACATTCCAGTTTGTAACTTTATAAACATGTTTTATGCTTGAGGTAATTCTTAGAAGGGTACTGACAAGCAAACAATTTAGTATAAACGGCCAACAGAAAGTTGTATTTCAGGGAAAGAAGTTTCATCCTAAGTTTCATTGTAGAAGGTTAGTTTCTGGAAGGAAGGAATAGGCAGCTTTTATTGGAGAGAACAGGAGAGTAAGCAGAGCATCAGGTTTCCATTTACAGATATCCAGGGAAAAAGTAAGTTTTTATAGAAAGGTAGGCATAAATAAATAAATAAATAAATATAAGAAAAAGATGGACTTTAGGGAATGTATTTTGCCACTTTTGCATTATTTAGGGGGAAGAAAACACTGTTAGTTGTAAGTTTGTAAAAATGTTAAATGTCTGGGCAGTAGTGACTGATGTCTTAATAAAAGCTTCCTGTAGTGCATTGGCATGGATTAAATACCTAAGATGTCCTATAAACTCTATGCTGTATAAAATCTTGGAGGGAGATTCTGTTATCTGCCTCTAATCTTTGATTTGTTACTGTTTTATTTGGCAAAAAAAAATAAATATTATAATCTTGGTCAATATTTAAACCAAAGTAAAATGAGGGAAAAAAAAACCAAAGTGATTTGTTTTGCATGGCTAAGCCATTCTGTTATCTCTGTAAATATTGTGATTTTTTTTTCTTTTTAGAATTTTGTTAAAAAAATTCTAACATTTTTAAACACCTGTTTTTCCAAAATAAAAGGTGAACACACAAAAAAGTTACTTTATATACAAATATTATCTTATTCTTTTGGTGCAAGAACACTGCCAAGTGATAGATATTTTCCAAGCAAACACAGTAGGTCTGACTCTAAACAGGACAAGTGGTACCAGAGTCCTGGGCAGGGGTGTGCAAACATCACCTCTTTGGTTATGACACTACAAATGCTGCTTCTTAAGTACAGAGAAGAAACCTCCAAAGATCATAAGGCAAAGCATAGGGAAGGGCTGGAAAATGTTCATACTGCTGTCTTGGGAATACATGGGAGAGGAGAAGCCAAGATGTCCTTCAACTTCTACAGCTACAACAAAGGAATGACAACAACTCCTGGCCTTTTGGGATTCTGCTAGATCTCCTATGCACTTTAAATGGTCAATCCTAGGAGCTGGGTTTTCACTGCTCTGAGGTCACTATAGGCACGTTTCAAGAACCAAGAGTGCAAATTAATGTTTCTATCCATGCCTAAACAACAATAAAACTGAAGTATGTCTTCACCTGCTTGTCTGAAATGTTTACAAGAACATGTATGACCCCAAAGGAGGGCACTTACCTAGAGCTTTGCTGACTCTAGTCCTGCAGATGAGCCTTCATGGAGTCTGGCTGGGACCAAAAGTCTCATGAAGCCCAGGGAGTGGGTGAATGGATCATCTTGGGAACCAGAGGGTCAGGACCTAGAGAGCACAAGCATTCACTTAGAGAAAAACAAAAGACAGAGTGTCAGGGACACTTCTAGGGCTTTACTGCACTTACAGCTACTGTGCTGCTGGGGCTAGAAGCNCCTCTCTGGATCTGCTGGCCAGAGCCTTAACAAGTGTGAAATGCTTACCAGCCTGCTGGGTAGTAAAACAAACAAGCCACAACTCATTGTCTGTTATCCATGATTTGTCAGCATCAACCCAGCACTGCAGAAGGTCTAGGTACTGTGGTTACACCTTCTCCTGGACAGAGTTTCCACTCTGTGTTTTAAAATACTTGTACAAACAAGTAACTCTAAATTCTAGATTAATCATTACTTGAATATTATGAGATACTAATGCTTATATATACTAATATATAATACTAATAATAATAAATAATATAATATGTAAATATTAATAATTATAAATAAATAATATAATATATATACTAATACTTATATATACTAATACTTATATCCATGTTGGTACCAGCCTACAGAGACAGGCAAAGAACAAATAAATGTATATTTGTTGTCTTTATCCAATATTCACCTAATATCCTCAAATGCTGGCTGCTGCAGTTAAATCTGATTTACTTATAGTACCACATGCAGCTGGATACCTTCCTGTTGCCTTCATGTTTAGACAGCCATATGTATGTGATTAGCTCAGCTACCATTAAGCAGTGACATAAGAAATGAGGTCATGACCTCCTGTCTCAGCCACATCCTTGCAAATGTTTTCTGGGGTTTCTTTGGTCAAGAACCCATTTCCATCCAGGTAGATGTTTCCAAGAATTGCCCAATACAGCTTTTTTTCAGACAGCTACCTCCTCCAGGCAGAAGATGATGGAGGGAACACAGGAGGGACAGAACTTCTTCTATTGCATCTCTTAACACCTGAAGGGCACCCAGGTTTTTCTAGGGAAGGGTAACATCCTCAAGCTGTTGTCATTCCATGCTGAACAAGGCTGATTTCAGGCTTCCCTCGCAGTGGTCTGCCAGAGAGTGAGAGCACCACCTTATTACAGCTGGAGGGTAGGACAGGATGTAGACAGGTTGCAAACAGACCCATCAACCAACCAACCTAGCACACACACACCCCCCTTCCCCCTCCCTTAACTGTGGATAATTCATGTGTAATGCAACACAGACTTCCAATAATGATTTGCTACACTGCATATAAGCAGAGAGTCAGACACTGAGCTTATTACTTATTACCAAATAATGTCAAAGTCATTTTTGTTTAAAATCAGACTAAACTCCATCCCCCTAGCCACTCACAAGATTTTAAATGTTCTGTAATTCATACATTTTTCTCATCTCCATTCTAAACAGAGACATTTGTTCTGTTAGCAACAAGGCATTTGCTTTGATGTAGTAATGAATTTCAGTTTGAAAAGGCAGAGCCTGACAAATTATTAGGACATTTTTTGCTTTAGTAAGAAAACAGTAATGTCCCTCTCATCACACACCCACAACCCAAATGGTTTTCCTGCTCTCATGTTCCCCCTGGTGATAAAGCTAAGGCTTCCATCACCCTCTATTCCCTGTCCTAGTGCTTGGAGTTTGCACTAATGTGCCTGAGACTTTTCTTTTCTGACTAACCCTTTTTTCTGTCACTCGTACAACTAAAAATAATGTTAAATAAGTAACATTATTAGGAATCCTTGTACTGATTACCCCAGCACAAATCTTCTCTTTATGGATGTGATCTCTTCATATATTTCAGTCCATGTAGTTGTGAAGGATTTATTGCATACTGGACTTGAGAGAGCAGAGGGAAGAAAGTAACATCCTATTGCTCTAATAGAATAAATGAATTAAATTCTATTTAAATGAAGTCATTTCCACCCATTTCCTTTTTCTATGAAAAAGCCATCCCTCTTTCACTACAAACCTGTATTCAACCTCACTCAGAAAAACTCTCTGTCTATATAAAACTTACATTATAGGAGGCCAACTAAAAATCCAGCACAGGAGCAATGCTTCCCTCAGATCAAACTCCTGATCCTATTTTCCCCAGAGGTTCTCACTGGAGTAGTCAATTAATCACCTGCATAGTTACAGGTACATCACTGATGGCAATTCATTTTCCCCAGAGCTAGAAAGCAAATACAAGTTTGAATTGTGTTGTAAGTGTTCAATAACGTCTACACAGGAGATCAGAGATTTCATTAGTGCTTGCATCCCTCACCAGAAGAGCTAGTCTAGCATGGACAACATTTAAAAGGAAGAACATAATTGAATCTAAATTCAGGAAATGAATTAAAGAATCAAAGAAAACCTCATATAGCCAAAATGTTTCCACCAATTCAATTATTTCAGTGATGCTGATAAAAAAGCTCTCTCTGTTCGTGTTACACCAAATAAAGAAAGATCCCACCCATTGCTATTCATTTAAGGAAGTAAACACAGACAAAAAACAACTGGCCAAAGTGACTGCACTTACTAAACAGGAAGAAACAGGATGTGGAAATCAGATCAGACAGATGTTCTGATAAAATTAGTGTTAGCAAGATTACCAGTGTGTGGAATAAGGCAGTGTCAGTTCTCTGGGCAATGTCTTTCCAACCCCCACTTGCTGTAGGTTGCAGTAATCCATTCTGCAGGGCATTCTGGTTTCTTGCATGTCTGCTGCACAGTGCTGGGTCCCAGATATTCCTAATCCAAAATATATTTGGAACAAGAGTGGAAAAGCAGTTTTTTCACTGAAAATTTTACCCATATTATATGCAGGAATAAGAAGTACAAGTTTGGCAGCAAAAAGCCAGCAGTGGTTAGAAGCTCTTGAGAAGGTAACATTCATGGACCACCTCCTTTCACACTGCCTTTGCCTGAAAAATCAATTTTTTTAGTCCTTCAAAAAAAGGGATGAAGGAGAAAAGGAAAGAGTGAAATTGTCAATAAACAGAAGAATAACTTCCTAAGACTTAAGAGAATAACTTACCACGAATGGATCTGGATCTCAAGGCAGTCAGAGCTATCCTTCATAAAGCTGCTACCCTTAGTGGCTATCTTCAGCTCTAGAGAAGGAAGCTGTCCTGGTTTAACCCCAGGCAGCAACTAATCACCATGCAGCCACTTGCTTACTCCTCCCCTCTCCCCCAGGGGCAGAATTGAAACCAAGTAAAACTCCTGGGTTGAGATAAGAACAGCTTCACAGAATCACAGAACATCTACACATTTCTTAAACACCTCCAGGAATGGAGACTCAACTACCTCCCTGGGAAGGCTGTGCCAGTGCCTCACCACTCTTTCTCTAAAGAATTTCTTCCTAATATCCAATCTAACCCCACCCTGTCTCAACTTCAAACCATTCCCTCTGCTTCTGTCATTAGTTACTAAGGAGAAGAGGCCAACCCCCACCTCTCTACAAGCTCCTTTCAGGTAGTTGTAGAGGGCAATGAGGTCCCCCCTCAGCCTCCTCTTCTCCAAACTGAACATGCCCAGCTCCCTCAGCCTCTCCTCATATGGCTTGTCCTCTAAACCCCTCACAAGCTTGGTAGCTCTCCTCTGGACACGCTCCAGCATCTCAATGTCCTTCCTATAATTTCATCATTTAAATAAAAATTAAATTGTAATTAAAATTGTAATTAAATTGTAATTAAAAAGGAAGAGAAGACAGAGAGTGAAATAAAACCCAAGAAAGGTAAGTGATATGCAGTGCAGTTGCTCACCATCCAGAGACCAATGCACAGCCAGTCCCTGAGCAGCCATTGACCCCTCCTGGCCAACTCCCCCCACTTTATATACTGGGCATGATGTCATAGAATCATAGAAT
>VWZO01020937.1:385611-426866 GCA_013396975.1 Bucco capensis | reverse complement strand
TTGAGCCATTAACCACTACCCTCTGGATGCGGTCAGCCAGCCATATGGTATATGGAATGTTTCTTTGGCCAGTTTGGGTCAGCTTGACCCCTCCCCTCCCAGCTTCTTGTGCCCCTTCAGTCTTCTCACTGGCAGGGCATGAGAAGCTGAAAAATCCTTGACTTAGAACAAGCACAACTTACCAACAGCTAAACCAGCAGTGTGTGTATCAACATGAATCTCACACCAAACCCAAAACACAGCACTCTACCAGCTACTAGGAAAAAAATTACCTCAGCCAAAACCAAGACAGAAGCCATGAAATCTCTTTATATAGCTCCAGAGAGGGAGCAATCTATAGTATTGAGCAGAGAGAAATGCAACAAATTAACAAATGCAGCTAGTTCCAGTTGCAGCACAATAGAGATTTAAATGCCAAAAGGTAGCTTTAACCATTGTTATGAGAATTTTGGTGTGATAGTATCACAAATAGCACACTTCTTATACTGATGCTCATCCATGTGGGAAAAGCACTAAGGCAAGCAGGTCAGAGACAAACGATCAGGAGCTGAGATGAAATGAATCATAAAACATTAAAGCTGAACAAGAATTACTAGAAAAAGATTCAAAGTGAATTAAATCAGGAATGAGAATTTTCTCAGAAAAAACCTAAAATAACATCTGTAAACGTCACAAGGAGAAAAAATAACAGGCTACCCAGAAGAAATCCAGTCTGCAATGGCAGCTCTAACATATCCAAACAGATCTGGAAGGCTAATGATAAAGTTTCAAGTAAAAATCTGCAACCCCTCCCTGGCTCCAAAACAGGTACCATCATCTGAAACTAAATGGTACCAAAATATTTACCAGGACATATGAGACACCAAGACAGTTTTGCCCTTGTAGGGACTAAGGAGCTACAACTGGGAATTAAAAAGCTTTTAAATTAAATACATCACCTTTAAGGAGCAATTCAAAAGATTGCAGTGTGGCAGATAGTTTAAGTGGAGGAGGAATCAGACTGATCTTTAAGGTATGTTTACAGTACTTCCTTACTGACTTGTGCTCTACACAGTCATGCTAAATTCAGTTTTAGAAGAATTACCTGCTAGGTTGTTGCCTCAGTCTTAATTCCTTCCTTTACATTGTAGGCTCGAGACATAACTGATAGAGATTATAATGCTTATTGATTAATCCACATATTAATAATTAAGTAAAATATCCTAATTAACTAATAAACACTGTTACCAGTTTACATTTTTTGGATTGCTGTTACACACATCTGCAAAGTTACTGTCTACCACTCTTAAATCCTATTAACTACGCACAGCTACTACCAAACTGCACATCTGTCACCCTTCTCTCTCTGTTTCCTGTTAAGGTGTGAGTTACCCATCTTGGCTCTACTCTCCTACATGTTTCCAAATCAGATCTGATGAGTACTCTCTCCAGTTGCCCCAAGAGTTCCCTCTGGCATCCTAGTAGCACAGCTGCACTACCATCTGTAGAAGTTCCTACTCTTGCTGCTAGAAGATCTGCCTTCCTTCTTCCTTTACCTGATCTTTCTCTTCCCATTTTTCCATTTCTGAACCCACATTGTTACTCTCTTTGTGCCTCCTGTTCTCCAGCTAGTTTCCTCCCAAATGAACAGCCTGCCTCTAATTACTTCCTCTCCATTGGTCCCAATGCTGATATAGCTGTACCCAAATTCACCAGTGAGTGAAGGAGTACTGAAGCAATCTTAGCTTTGTCTGGTATTATGATTAGTTACCTACATGAGGGTGGCCTTGCAAGACAAACTCCCTTACTGCTGTCTGGTTCACACCAGTTAGCCCTAGCTTCATGTCCTCTAAGACAAATCATTCTAGCTGAGCCTTAAGACCACCATCTGGTTCCAGTTAAGTACAAACTCTTTGCCATCCTCTGCTTTAAGGATGTGCACAGCAACTTGTTTTTCCAGACTGTTTCCATTCACAAACACCACTGTGCTCTCTCTTACCTGATGGATTACAAAGCATTGCCCTTCATGTGTGCTTCAGAAAACCTGCAGGCTTCCTGCAGAGACCTTAGAATCCAAAACTTGGTATTCCAGCAGGACATCTTGCTCCCTCTCATCAGTTCACTCAAAGGGATCTGAAGGAGGACAAAATCCATACAGGCCATGGCCAATTTAATCATCTGTGCAACAGACAGAGGAAGCCTAGCTGTCATGTAGCACAGAAAATGGGTTGATTTAAACACACAACACTGACATTTAAAGAGGTAACAGAAATGTTTTCTTCCCATTCCTTTGCCCCCCAAGAAGAGCTGACATTGTTAACCATGCCAGGCATGCAACAAAGCAAAGCACTGTGTAGAAAGAGCATCCACAGTTGCAGAAGTGCCTCAGGTTATCAGCAGAAGCCTCTGAGCAATGTTCAGCCTCTCACACCTCCAGTGCCTGAGATCGTGTGAGGGAGAAACTGTCCCTTTGGGACATGTCTGGGGCAGGGAAAGTTTTAGGTTCAACGTAAAACACCAAAGTTAACATTAATGGGGGTTTGACTGTAGACAGCTAACTTTATTAGCCACAATGGTCAAGCAATCACCACGAAGCTACTCTTCTGCTCCCCAATCATTCTTGGCAGCAGGTGGAATTTTGTTTTTTGAATTACAAGCCTGTCTCCCCCCACGTCAGAGATCATTTCCTTCCAGTGCAGCCTCAGCGCCTGGAAAGGAAGGAAGCCTTAATAGGCTTCTTTTCCCCCTGCTGATGCTGAACAGCCTATGATTAATCACACTGTCATCAGATCCTATCCTGATGAGAAAAGAAAGCTAAGCATTATTTATATTTCTAAATATGCTAGGCATTTACAATATGGCTGTGACAGTATGGTTACACTGCATTTCTGTGACACTGGTTTGAATGGCAAAATGATCACAGTTCAGTGTGTGGAGATCAGCTAGCCCTTTCTAAGCCTTGGCTGAAAGTAGGCAGGATCAACAAAAAAATTACAGGAGTTATTTTCTCCATTTCTTCTAAAATCTGTTCTCAGTAAAAATCCAAACTCCGTTGCCATTCCAGATGTCAGAATTGTTCAGTATGTTTTCAGCACTGAACTGGGCTGCAATCTGTGAAGGTTTAGCCATTTTTACTGCACCTATATTCTGCAAAATAAAGCTTTGTACATCGGTTAGCTCAGGGCCCTTCAGCTGGGACACCTGCCCTCCTGACTGCTCACCTCAGGCAAATGACAGCTATCTACCAGATTTTACCAAACACACAAGTTGTATCTCATTCATTAAAGGCAAAGATGTTCCTCCCCCCTCATTATTATTATTTTTCATTGCAATTAAACGATTTGATAGTCTTCTGCCTGGTTGTTGACCAAGTCTCAGTGCACATCCTACAATACCCAGCAATTGTCTCAAAGCTCTGTGTTATGTTCAGAACCTCACAGGGAAGTCAGACCCTGTAATTGTATTACCAGTTTCTTATTGAAAACAGAACATCAGACTGGAGCTAATCTGTTCTGTTGACACAACAAGCTTCAAACTCCTGGCTTACTCTTCCCTAATCAGAAGCCTAATCAAATTTTACTTGTTAATATGATCTGATTATTAACCTGCCCAGGAAGGAAACATTTTTTGTTACCCCTAGTTATTCAAGTCAGCACCCTCCCAGGCTCACTGCCTAAAATCCAGATGCTGGCAAGTGGGGGTAGAGACTTGCCACCTTGTTTTTCTGGGGTGGGTTTTTGGCACCTCTGCTGATAAAGCTGTGGTGCATCTGAGGGCAGCCTGTTGCTTTGCACAACAGCAGGAGAGCATCCTTCCCTGCAGTACTGATGTGGCTGTGATGAGGTGGCCAAGGGTCAGGGACAAGGAGGAAACCTGCTGAAGAGGTTGCTGCACAGCAACAGTATCAGATCCATCAGGGAGCAAAGGGCACAGGGGACAAAAAGCAAAGGGAGGGAAAGGCATTCCAGAAAATAAGGGAGAGATCTAAAACCTGCACAGAAAAACTGAGGTGCAGGAAAGGAGAGGAGAGAGCAGGGATCTGAAAGAGCAGATGGACATGCAAATTCAGACTGGAAAGAAAAGGCAAGCTGGTGAAAGGGAGAACACCACAGGACAGGGAGAGCAGCTGAGTTAAAGAGCAGCAACCACCAGCAAGGCAGTGATGAAACACCACTGCTGCTCTGCAAAGGACAGGCAAGGAACAACACGAGGAGGACAGAAAAAGACAGGTTTGGGGAGAGATGATGGGAGATTAAAACTCTTTTTCTTGCTTTGTACAACCACTGCTAATAAACATTCTGCACTGAAAATACACACTGGGTTTGTATATGCAAGGAAGCATTACAATAATAAGGAAATGGAGAGGGAAACATGGAACAGAGAGAACAACTGCCTAGTAAATTCTGCCTTGTGCCTCAAATTCCCACTGGCAGGCACTCAGAACAGAGGAGGTGATGTTTTTACACTCCTGGGGGGGCAGTGCTAGCACATGGAGATTAGGGGAGGTAGGGGAAGGGCTTTGAGCATCTCTCAAAAGTGCAGTTCTTCAAGGCACAACACCTCAAAAAAGGCAGTAGTGACCCAAGTGAGATAAATCACAACATGCTCCCTCCACCACATAGCAATAAAGGCAAGATCTCAATACAAATGACATGATTTTTCATCTTTTTGGAAGAGGAATGAGTAAACAAATCCATCTGATGATAGATGGATGTCACCATGGATAGATCAGGAAAGAAAGCACTAAAAAAAAAAATCATTCTAATTAGTGGATTTCAAGCATTTGGAGGTCATCTATCAAAATTAAAGCATGCTGTGATTAGAGAACCTCATTAGGACAGGATACATCTTGCACTGCAAAAGAGCTTTCCAAATTAAAACAACACACAGGGGAAAAAAAATGTCACTCCTTTGAGGCTTTACTGAAATCTTTGCCAACCTGTAATTAATATGCATACACAGTGACTTGTAACTTGGTGGCTAATATCCCTGTCATGTACCTTTGTAAAACTTAGTAATTTTAATGCCATTTTTATTAATATGATTAATGCAAGCCAGTTTGTGTAGATGGGGAGGAACAGAAGCAAATCCAAGTTAGCTGTCTGCTTCATTTAAATTCAGATTAGGAGGAATGTAAACTTCTCTCTGGCCTGAGATATCAAATGGAAAAAAAAAACAACCCACAACCCAAACCTCTGAGAAATCAAAGCATTACTGAGGAGGATTGGAAGTTGCCATCCATTTAATGGAGTTTGCTCAACCATACTTTGAGACATAATTGTACCTCCTGCAAAATGCCAAGATAATAGATAAGGATTATCCATTATGGATAATGGATGAGGATAGCAAAAGACTTTTAATAAAAGACAATATTTTGCAGGCTGTCAAAGAGTTTTACATTGACAAACACCCTCCAATAGTGACCTGAAAAATTAGTTTAATCCACACTGCCTTGATTCAGGCTTACTAGGCTCACACCATTACCTGCTGAAATGTGGGGCTGCCATTGAAGAGAGACCTAACTTCTCTCTATAATTTGAGACCCTATTTTAAACGACCATACAACACTGGAACTCAGGCTCAGGAAAAGAAGAGACAAAGGTGGTTGGCATCTCTGGAACTCAAGCCTACAGTGCCTCAGTTTAAAATCTTAAAGGTCTTCTCTCTTTGGCCAGAGTTCTTTTGTTATTGAACATCACTAGAATACAGGTGATGGGCCAGCATCCCACATGCAGCTTGCTGTTGGGACAACCAATGTCCACCTTGAAGCACTGCTCTGTGTATTCTCCTGCATCTCCACAGCTCCTATGAACTCCTCCTTCAGAGGAGGACACAGCTGCCAGCTCTGTCCCCTTTTTATAGGACACAGCCTTTTAGTAAGACTTTTGTCAAACATTTTTGAAGTCAAGGGGAGAAACCACTATCCATATATTTAACTAATTCTGAACTCTGATGGGAAAGTCTTCACTGAGAGAAGAAAGCTGGAAGAACATCATGAAACCAGTGGTGACTTGAGAGTCCACATGGATGCTGGCAAGCCCTATAGATATTGCATTAGTACTGAGTTAGTAACTAAGGCAGACAGTCAAGGTTTGGAAAGAGTATGCCTTTGGAGAAGGTTAAGGGCACTAGACAGTCCATGCTTTGGTCTTAAACCATCTACAAAAGAGCTGCACCTCCACCACTCAACCAGTTCCTCGACTCTTTATCGCTGGTTTCTTCTTTTATTAACAAAACCAACCACAAGCAGGACAGACTCTTTCTACTTTCCCCCTTCCTCTGCTTCCTACCTATCTACCTTTTGTCTGATCTCCATCCTGAAAGGCTCCCTCCAGAGTTTTTCTCTTGATAGAAAGTGAAGCAAAAAGAATCAGTCTTGTAGCAAAAGCCATTTTTTGCCTTTCATTAAATTCCCTTCAAAGCATCTCAATGGCTATAAAACTCTCCTGCCAGCTTTATATATTTGCCATCATTTGATCCTTTATCTCCAGTGCTGCTGCATTTCTAGGTCCTTTCCATCTTTAAATTGATCATTGTCTCCCATTTGTTTTTGATCTTATGGCCATAGATTTGGGTAGTGATGTGTCTTCCAGTCTTCCTTAAGCATGTGATTAGCACAGGTCATTTGACAAAAAGAGGAGGAAAGCAGCCCAAAAAAGCATTAAAAAAAGGGATCCCAGTTACTGAGGGTGCAGATAATAAGAACATTGTGTTGTCAGGAGTGAGAGCACTCAGGGTGCATACAGCACCTTCTGCAAGCAGACAGACAGAAACCACAGCAGCTGCAGAGATGATCTGCCATCAAAGCACATTTAAAGCAAATTCTTCATTTCGAGGGCAGAGTCAAGACACTAACCCCCCTGCAGCCAAACAGGGCACAAGAATATTTTTTTAAAGTAAATTAAAATAGTGCAGACAGCCCCCAAAAGAGGTGGTATATCATTAAACAATCTTTTCAAACAGCAGGGAGCAGCTGGAATCCTCCCCCTGCTGAGTAACAACCAATTCATTACAAGGTAGAAATTGGATCATTGCAGAGCACAAAAACATACACATTTCATTATAAAACTTGAGATTTGCTGAAAAGTGGATTAAAAATAAAGAAGGAAAATTTGTAGGAAAAAATCCACCTAGAAAAACTCTGTTATTTTCCCAGTATAGCCAATTAGTCCTTTCTCTTTAACATCATTTCTTTGCATTGTGGCAAGCTCTTACACATTTGAGATGTTTATCATATGCCCAGTTCAGTGGGCTCCTGTTTAAAGTGAAAGTCTATGTTATTAATATTCACTGTGGAGAAAATCAGCAAGCCAAGTAGATGAAATTCTACCATTTGTATCTTCTGACTCACCTCAGGAAAACAGCTAGCATCTTAGGCACACCTTACTACAACCCACAGGACATGCTGATATCTGCATTGTCATTTTAAAATGAAATAAATACATAAATAAAAATGAAAACTACTTCTTTAATAGCAAAGGGCAAAGGTCACCAGTTTCAATCTGCTCCCAGAGATGGCACATCCCTCTACCTATTTTCCTATGAACTTTCCTGGGTTTATACCAAGTAAGAGCAAAGTAAGCATAGAGTTTGAAACAAAGAATATGGGAATTCTTGCCCAAACACCAACTGCACTTCCTTCAGCTTTGCAGCCTTCCTTGCAGTAACAGGGAAACAGGATGTGCCAGGGTGATAAAAGCAGTGCCATCAGTGTTGCCATGAAGAGCAGCGTTCCCCCAGAGCTGACACAGAGAGCAGTGGTGCCCTGATCCATTGCAGCTGTACAGCCCCCACCCTCAGCAGCTCCAGCACTGCTCATATCTCACACAAAGCACAGCATGCCTCCTTCCTGAGGCTCCCCTAGGAGTTCAGTTAATTAAATTTGAGAGATCCCACATGTTCAAAGTCTGAGACTCCTGCAATCAAGCATTTTGCCTCTACATTAGGAGTTACCTTTCAGCATCGTGGAGAACACTGACAAGATGACAGCAGCATAGAAACATGCAGACAAGTATGACTCCAACTGCCAAACACTAAAAAAAAAGAAGATAAAACCTGATACCTTTAAAAGCTTAAGGGTTTTCAACATTGCACTGATATATTTGACTGTGCAGGCAAGAAATGTAAAAGCTACTTAAAGGAACACCTGCAGAGCTGGCCAGGCAGCTAAAAGCAGCCAGGTACTTCGGGATGGTAAAACCAGCTGAGGAATAGATAATGAACAGCTTCTAGTGAGCTGACACTTCCCACTGTGGAAGACAGAAGGGACAAGAAAGAAGTAAAGGATTACTGTTGCTTAATGTTCCCAGGCAATGAAAATTGTAAAACGAGGAGGAAAATCACAGTGTGACATGTCAGGATCTTGAAGAGAAGGACACAAGCTCTCATCAGCTGGGGTACTTAGGCTGCAATAGGGTGGGAACACACCATTTCAAAGCATACTGAGAAAAGGCTTAATAACAGAGGAATCATTTTGTAATGAGCAACAAAAAGGCATGAGGGAAGCTTAGAGAATATATAAGATGAAATGTGAAGCATAGAAGCTGAGGGGATAGAACAAGTTGAACACTACGAGAAGAAAGCTCTAAGTGTAATTCAAAAATGTGTTTCTGCTTTTCCTGAGAGTGACTGGAAGAGAGAATGGAGGTTCCAAGAAAACATTTTATAAAGGTATGAAGATTTCCTCCATTGCCATATTTCAGCTGTCTGCAAATTAAATCTGATTGCATTCCATAAACATCTGCAGAGGTATATCAACAACATACAACAGCTTTTGATACAGAAGAAATAGTGCCCATCTAGATACTTGTTTGTTTGTACTCCTCTACATGTCTATTTTCTCTTGTCTTATTCCTATTTTACACCACAATACAATATTAATATATGTTTCTGCCTTACATGAGGGACAAAACTATTGGTAGAGGATCTGGCTTTTTATTCTGTGTTCTCCATTTGTCCAACATCAAGTTCAATGGGGTTGCATCTTACCACAGAAGTCTTTGTCCTGGATCAGATAAACAGCAAGAATGATAGCAAGATACCTTTCATTTCTGTGTTTTCCCTAATCTCTTAAAGATTAGGAAAAGAAACAAGCCAAACCCACTGCATTTAAGTGTCAACATCCTGACAGATTCATCCTCATGGAGCTCCTTGTCTTCTGGGGTAGAAGGGCAGGGGAGGAAAAGAATCTTAGCAGTTAGACTCCTGACTTTGAGGCAGTAGAAAAGTTGGTTGAGGAAAGGTCAGAGTAGAATAAGAAGCAGAAGTTTGTTCCATTAAAATAGGAAAAAGATTAATAGAGCAAGACACACAGATTAATTAGGGCATAAGTCCTTTCAAATGGCTTTAGCCAGATCATAAGTTTTTAATTATCTTTCATTTCCAATCATGAAGTCTTTGGCATATGTACCTTATTTCTATCTATTTCATTTTTAAATCAATAGAAGTGAGTCACACAGAAGTCAGACTTCACTGACCCAAGCATTTTGATAGAAGCCCAAGAAACAGAAACTAACAGCAAAAGCTGTAGTCCTAAGTGCCTGAACATGGCAGGTTTAGAAATACTGAGATCCCTCATCAGTAACACTGACTTGTCTGGATCTGATTTTACATGAAACTTTCCTCCCTTATACAGCTTTTATCACAGAACCAAGAAGGGTTAGAAGAGATCTTTAGAGGTCATTCATCTAGTCCAACCCTACTACAGTGAGCAGGGACATCTTTAACTGGATCAGGTTGCTCAGAGCCCCAAACAACCTGATCTTGAATATTTCCAGGGATGGGACTTCTACCACCTCTGTGGGCAACCTGTGCCAGTGTTTCACCATCCTTATCATAAAAATATTATTCCTTACATCTAGTCTGAATCTAGCTTGTGGTAGTTTAAAACCATTATCCCTTGCCATGACACATCAGGCCCTGCTAAAAAGTTTGCCCCCATCCTTCTTGAAAGCATCCTTTAAGTATTTAAAGGCTGTAAGTGCTTTGTGTACTTTCATCACTATGCATCATTCATCATCTCACAATCCTGGTATTTGAAAATGAAGAAACAAACTGGCACCAATATAAATATAGTTATATTATAAACATACACAATCAAATTTGCACAACCCATACAGTGATAAAATGACTATATCAGGCCAGGTGGATAAGTATTAGTTAGAGACCCGATTTTGGTCTCTAATAAAGGTAGAATTGCTATGACAAAGATGTGCAGCTTACAGCTGCAAAGAAGAAGAGAAGATGGTGAGACATGGTTTTCTTTCCTTTAACATACACTATTCCAGCAGCGTCTAGGAAGCAACACTTGCCTGTGATACACCTGCAAATCCATGTTCCTGCCCTGGACACATACTGGCTCTTTTTCTCTTCTCTTTCAGCTTCACTTTGAATTAATTTTTTTATCTCCTTTCCCTCTAAGCAGTTTCTCCTTTTATTTCCCCATTCTGCATTAATATGCAGAAGGTCACCCCTGTGCCACTCAGCTCTAGCCTCCTGCTCCTCTTTACACCACAGCAAGTGGAACTAAAGTTTCTGAGACAGTATGTGCCAGCACAGTGGGAATGTAGACAACATTGCTACTTGCATCACATACAGAAAATCTGCATAAACAGGAAGAGAATCTGTTAAAGAAAATTACAGAGTAGTTAAGAGGGAAAGGAAGCAAACTGTAGACACCAATATGATGAAAAGCCCTGTCTGTTGGCCCACAGAAACTTTGTTTTCCCAGCACAGGCAAGCAAATGGCATTATTTTCACCTGCCCTTTGAACTCTTCATGGCATCTCCTGCTGAGATGGTTTGACTCGTCCTTTAAATTGAGCTGATTAAATTGTTCTCTTTGCAACATGGCCCAAAATCACCAATGACAGAGTTTGGAGAAACAATAAAAATGACCCTGAAATGCTTTGTTCCATCCTTTATAGCCTGGTCTATCATTGATCACAGCACAGCTGTAGAAAGGGCAAATTTCTTCTTTTCTAGACAGAACAAGGTGTTTTGCAGCTTCTAGTTTGCCTTCTCCAGCATGGTGTACAATGCCAACTTCCACATACAGAAGTGCAAACAAATAAGCTACACTTATGATGTGTATTTAAATTCCAATTATCAGACAATTAAGCTACAACTATGCTTCTCAGGAAATAATACACTCTAAACAGCAAAACAAAAGATCAGCAAAATTGCTGATATTGTTTCTCAGAGACATAAACCATCTTCATGTATTTCTTGCTGCTTGCCACAGGGACATTGCTTTACACCCAAAGAGTGCCTGCCTCTATGTACGAGAGTTCTGCACTCCTAAAAGAGCATGCACCAAATCTTATGGAACCTGCTCTCCTCCTCCTCCTCCCTCCAATTAATCTGATAGAGCTTTCACATATAAACCAGATCCTCCCTTCCCCTCAAAAAACACCATGCATTTTACTCAAGAGTTTGAAGATGAAGAACTTCAAGACAAAGGACTGAAAATAATTGTCAAATGCCCACTCAAACCTGCAAAACCAAATATCCTGTCATTATCTTTATCTGATATGTTTTAGTTTGTCTCAAAGTCTGATTTCTCTCCAAACTCAAAGGCAACATCTCCTCCTGCCAGGATATGGCTTTGTAAAACAGATCCCTAGGTATGAACAAGGCCCAGTTAATTGATGCAAATGTAGAATGCAAGAAAGTGGCAAAATCTTAAGGACTTTCCCCCTTCTTTCTTCCTCTCTAATCCAAGAAAGTCCACTGTTGTTGTAGTTTCAAATGAGCTGACATGCAGCCCAGAGACCAGCCAAGCATTTCCAAGCTTATTACAGGCTGTTTTTTGCAGGAGTCTCTGCATGTTATTCAGTGGACATGCAAATGAAGTATTGTCCAGTTTGTTGCTGTTTCTCACACAACTGCAGGAGGAGTGTTCTCCTTTGGACATTCAGGAACTACCCTAAACAAGCTGGCTCATACATTTCTGCAGTCTCTAGCTGTGTTTCTGTATTTAAATTGAGTGAAATGCACATCAGTTATACTTCTTGAGTGATAAAACTTACACAAGTTCCACTAGTATCACAGAAAAGAAAACCTCTAGAGTTAGATTAAATACCATAGACAGACATAGAACTAGGAAGAGGGCATCTCCCCATGCTCTTTCTTTCCCCCTTCTGCCTTCTACACACTGGAACAGCTATCAAGGGCACACCACAGAGTTTCACTGGATAAAGATGTCTGTGCTACCAAAAGCAGGTACTGATTTTAGGTGCAGAGATAATTTTAAGTGTGACAATTGAGAAACCTTAAAATACACTGGATGATCAGGAGTCACTTTTGAAACTGGACCACCTGAAAGGGAGGTAACCCTATAGCCCCCAAAATAATGTCATTCTAGTTGTGCAATAACATCTTCCAGCATGCCTGATAGCTGAATTTCATGTGAATGATAAGCATAAAGCACAAGCACAGCATGACTGCTCTACACTTGGAACATTATTTTTACCATTCCATTGAAAAGTGAAACTCAGATTTCAATGCTGAGAAAAATCCAACCTTCTGTTTCAAAGAACCTGTTGCAAGTTCTGCATGGAGGAATAATGGATGTGTAACCAGACTGCAAAATAAAGTATAACCCCTAACAATGTGGGAATGACATGTCTGGTGAAGGCTTACATTGGCATTCCTGTAACACTATTTCAGTCCAAATTGAATACACCCTGTTACTTAGATGTATTTTAAGTCTTTCCAAGAGCTAAGAGAAGGTTCTCAACATTTTCTAGACTTACCAGCTTCTCCAAACTGGGCTTTGATACAAAACTGCCAAATGACAAATGAGGTTTTCTTTGCTCAGTCTTTCATTTGCAAGATTTGATGGACTTTCCGACTCTACTTCAAATGCCCTTAATTTCATGAATTTTTTCTCATCTTAGAAGATGCTAACTAAACATTTTTGTTATACTATATAGAACAAATGAAAATCCCATTCTTTTTGTCTGAGACTTGCTGCTAATTTAAAGCAGTCTTATGTAGAACTATTAAGTCATATTATCTACCATCATTTGTGTTTTAGCTAATGATGTTACTTCTATTTCTCATTTACTTCTGCTGAAAAAATGTTCACCAAACGAAGAGTTTTCTTTCTTCCTTTTCTTTATGAAGAGTATTTTCTTTATCATTTTCTTCCTTTGTAGGTACCTCCATCACATCCCTCGGTCCTGTTTCCTCTGATATTCTCTTGTCACTGACTTGCCACCAACAGTTAGGCAATGATGTCTTGTTCAAACAGTGCAACTGTTGAACAAGCATCAGTAGGTTGGCATCATTTTTGCTACAGTCTTGAAAGGGAGAAGACCAGGCAGCCTCAAAAGGCATGGATATCACTGTAATGGAGAGATGTATCAGTGATGATACAGTACAAATAATGCAAGGTCCCATAAGGACAGAGCACTGAAAAATAAATTCTAGCTCAACCAACCAAGAAAAATCAATCCACAGCGCTAAGATACCTTGTACCTCAACAGGATCCTCTGTGTATTAGCTGTTGGCCCACACTGCTGTACTCATCACTAGCAAGAAATTCATCTTCATCCTGTGCACCCCATGACAGGAACCTTATGTACTTCATAAGGCAAATGATATTAACCACTAAATAAGCACGGAAGTGACAGGGGTTTCAAGACAGGTTGTATTTGACAGTATTATGCTTATGGCACCACAGGTGAATACAGCAAGTTACACAGCCACAGAAAGTGAAAAGCAAATCCTCAACGTCTTTGGCTGAAGCCACAGGCCATTTCAATTTGGTGTCAGGCCCTTCGGAATTGTTATGAGATACAGCTATAAAGGGAACCAAGAACCTGTTTGATGGCAGGTCTGCAGCTTGCAGCTGGTCAGCCAGTGCCTAACATCATAATGCCAAAGCACAGATATAATTAAGGCTCTGCCTCTCTAATAATCTTAGAGGCTGTTTACTTGGCAACACCAAGACATCAAAGGAAAAGATGTCAATGCCTGACAACAAATCTGTTTAACTCCAAGCCAGCTTTGTCTATTGCTAATAGTCTCCTTGCTAGAACCAAACCTCAAGACATATAGCAAAGCTTTAAATAGCCTAGTAACCACCTTGTTAAACCACTGGTAAAAATATGTTGCTTTGAGAACTGACTGAGCACTTCCAGTTTTCCATACAGGATTTCAGAACTGTGCCTGAGACCACAGCAAGGTGAGGGTGAAAGCAGTAGTACAGGGGTAAACACTAAATTAAGGCTATTGACTACTCCATCCAATTTCCATTACACTGTTCCTGCTCCTCCAAGATAAATCATGGTTCTAAAACCCAACCTTCACCATCTTGTTCACCCAGCTTGAACACTCTCAACCCTTCTCTTCCATCTCTGCAGCATCTCTTCTGAGTGGGCAGTCTACACCTGTATGAGACCTAGTGTAAACTGTCTATTTCTGTTCAGATTTTGGGAAAACTATGTGTACCTCCCCCAGACCATGAGTCCTCTATTTACAGCCACGCTCACCAATATTGGTTCACCTAAAAAGCTACAAAATTAATAATCATCATGAAACCAACCTGTGGGCAAGGTTACCTGACAAATGAAAAGTAAAGGTATTTTGGGGACCACTGGTGGACTCATTCAGATGTTGCATTTTTACCTTTTCTGTGTGAGAATTTTCAAGCAATAGGATACCTATTTCTTTGACATCAAAAGTACTCTTTTATCTTGTTACTCATGGTAATCAGTTAACTTTATCTGCTAGTGACCTCCCAACTTCATTGACACATCTTATACAATTTATCCCTTCAACCCACACCTCATTCAGCACTAGAAGTAATCCAACATAACTGTGACTTTCCAAGCTCCAAACCACATTCATTGGACAAACTTCTTAACTCTCTTACTGAGACCCAAGCCACCCCAAACACAAGGACCGTGATCAGGAGAGGATGTCTTTATTGGTTTAACATCTCAGAAACAGAATAGGGATCTGCTGAAATAAACAGTGGATTTCATCTCGGTCCCTGACAAACAAATCATGAAACACTAGAGCATATTTCCAGGTTGAGAAGGGAGCAGGGGAAAAAAAAGTCAATGATATTAACAACAGGCTTTCTCAGAGAACTTGGAATCCCTTTTGGATGCCTGTGCTCACAGGAGCCATTTGGATATAGCATGGAAAAAAAAAATCTGTATATTGTCTGAGACAGAGAAGACTGGCAGAATGCTTGTGAGGGATTACAGAAGAAAATACAGACGTGGTCACAAATACTCTCAAGTGTCTATCACTGCTGAGATGAAGGATGCACTGATGGTTAATGTCACTATGAAGACACTGGGCCTGGGAGGAAGAGAGGAAAAACAGTCTTAAAGGGAGCAGATGAGGATGCCAACACTGATCCATTGTGGGGAAAAGGCAGGGCTGAACTTGGCCCCAAGCTGAGAGAGCAGGGTAGTGTGAATTTCAGTGTAAAAGTCTAGATAATACATTTACTCCTAGGAACAGCTATAATGAAAAGTGTAGAGAATACAAATTTTGAAAGAATGGCCCATAGTGAATTGGTAATGAAGATGTAAACTGCAAGTGGAAACACTGAAAGCCACGAGTTCAAGCAAGACAGTAGCTTCAGAAAGCCACACCAGCCACTACCTTGAAGTATTTCTGAATGGCTGAAGATGTAGACTGACTATCTTTTGTACAGCATTTGTCCACTAACACACTTTACAGTAACTGCATTCTGGTCCAATGAAAACTAGGGAGCATTTACTATTTTTGCCCTCCTAATCATTACACAGACACACAGAAGAAATCTATCTGTTTTGGAGGAAATATATGCACCTCCTCAGCTATCGAGGAAGAAAAAACTTGCCTTTTAAAACATGGATGATTATAGTAGCTTGATTATTTAACCTTAAAAAGTACTCCTTCATTTGCACTAGACACCTAGGCTGTTCAAAACAGCTAAATTTTGTATGCCAAGAGCAGAGAGGGGCTTGGATTACACAGTATCACAGAATGTCAGGGGTTGGAAGGGCCCTAGAAAGATCATCTAGTCCAAACCCCCTGCCAGAGCAGGATCACCTAGACCAGGTCACACAGGAATGCATTATTAGGACAGAAATATCTTCTATGTAGTTCTTTGCTCCTTTCCCATCTTATAATAACCACAGCAGTTACTGCAACAAAAAAAAAGTTGTTTTTTTTCCAACAAGTGTTACTGCAGTTAGACTGGCTGATTCCTTCACAGATCAAGACAGATGCAAGCAGCTTCACAGTCAGGAGCTTACTACTCAGTGGTTTGTGCTTTTGTTTCTGGCAGGGCTAGGAAGCAAGAATCTTCTCATGGTTCAAGTTATTCTGAGGCCTTTATATTCCCTACAATGTTCACAAAGGTTATGGGCATTAAGTTTCACAAATTTAAGATGTATTTTGTGAGTTAAGATTAAGAGACTTGGCATTTCAGGTTTATTTTGAATAAGAGTTTTTCCATGCCAGACATGAAATCATCTAAAGACAAATGGAATGTTTAGATGTCACAGTAACACACAGTCTTTTAAACTAGAAATGGATATAATTTTCCTGATGGAGACTCAGGACAACTGATAAATGGAGGCAGGCATTTTGTACAGAATGAATGACTGGGTCTGTCAAATAAGAATTCCTCAAACAGTACTGAGCTGCTAAAATTTGATTAAAACAAAGTGACAGGTGACTTCCATGTTAGGAAAAAAAGGAAAATGAAAGAATTAGTCAGTTATTACACCATGGACAAGTGTATCAACCAGTTAACTTCCCTACTTAGTGATATGACTAGTGACCTATATAAAGGACAAGGATTTGGCAGAGACTAAAGAAAGTACCATGAAAATCTCACCACTGAAAATCTGACCTGCAGGGAATGCTGCTGGGTTTTAAGTAGTTGCATTGCCATGCATAGTAGAGCAATGAAATAATGTATGGGGATATAAAGCAAATGTCTCAACACAATAATTCACCTTGATTTAGGCCAAGGTCCCATTTTTGTGGCTCACAAAAGAATGGTTTCCAAGATCCCTACAAAGGATATGTTTCTAAAGCAGCATAGGAAAAGTGATAATATTCAATAAGAGAGACAGAAGCTTGAAAAATCATAGACTGACCCAACATTCTGTTAACATTAATTTTATAAAATACCTTAAATGAACAGATAAAGAACTTGAGCTTACATAATAACCAAAATTTAAAAAGAATGAATAAAATATAAATTAATTGAACACATCACTAGGTTTGTCACATGTTAGACAAGTTTATAAAAGGCATTTTCAGATAAAATAGTTATTTGAAAGAAAATCCTTCAACATGGAAACTACTGAAGTCCTTTTTCAAGAAGTCATTCCTAAAAGCTCTAAATTCCAGGTCACCAGGCAGTACCTGAATTTTCTTAGAATACACTGTTCACTTGCTTCAAAGTTTGTCAAGCTTTAAGACACAATTTAAATGCTTTCAGGTCAGAGTCATCAGTGCAAAGTAAAGCTTCAAGCTGAAAATGAGAGAAACATAATAGAAGCAATGATCCTGGTACAAAACTTTCTAAATTCACATTATGAAAAAAAACCTGTGCCAGATGCACTCTTTTGATACTGAACATTAACAAATTTTACCAGTGGCCATTTTAGGGTTCCAGCCAAGCCATTAACATTGCTAATAATATTATATTCATTTATTTTATCACAACTTCCTTTTTTTTTTTTCCTACTCATATTCTTTGGAAAAGGTCCATGTTGCTGATGTCCACTTAACTATGCTCAACTTCTGATTCAGGCAATTTGCTTAAAATGCAATCATTTTAGCCAAAAGGAGAGAAAAGGTGAGTCTAAGAGACATCAGAAAGATGGTCTAAAGCCTGCAATGACATTTAATTGCAAGTAATAGGATAGCATATGTTCTGAGTTGAACCAACATTGTTCATGCCAGCACTCTCACTGAAGTCACCTTCCTTAAAGTTCTATATGTGCATAACACACTGCCAGGCTCAAACCCTTCAGTCTTTCAAAGGTTAAAACATGTTTAGAGAACCAAACTGCAGCCAGATTAATTTACTTTAAGCCTATTAATTCCTGCAGAGTAAACATCAACACTGCAGCATAGTAATTTTGCCCTGTTTGACTTGAAAACTATTAAGGTTTGAAACAGTTTTCAGGTTCCACTGTTGAGATGTGTTATCAGCACACTCATTTCAGGATTAATGGAACTCTTTCCAAGTTACCACTCAGAATATTGCTCAAAGTTGTTTTTTAACATACTAAATAAAAAAAAAAAACCCCGAGTGTCACTGGTGGTCACAACCAGAAAGGAGAAGGAAAAGTTTTAAAACCTTTACCTATCAGGGAGCAAGTCTCTAACTGAAATCTAAGGCTGTAATTTATCCTAGGATGCTGCACAAAAATGAGAAAATGAGTTCTCCATTACAATCAAAACAAAAGAAAGATTTTTACTTGAAGTAAAAGCAGAGAATATAACCTCAACCAGAAATGTTCTTAAGCTGTACTCAAGGAATGAACATTTCAAGGAAGTTGCAGTTGCCCTTTTCTAGAACAAACTCAGAATCATTTGCTTCAATCAAAATGGAACAGAAACTCTTCCCTAGACCCTGAATTCTCCTCATCACCTTTTATCACTGAAGCAGGTTAATGATACCCATGCTATGCTTTGTGATGCTACAAAAGAATGTATTTCGTTTTAAGAGTAAGTTCTTTGATGAAACAAAGGACTTGGAAATACCACAGTTATTTCTCAGTTATTCTGAATCTTGACATTCAGTCATTTGCTGTCTTAAAAAACCAAACCTTTAAACCAAATGCACTGGTTTACTGAGATCTGATCCTGTGCTTAATACTTTTACCCCTTCTTCTGAGCAAAGGAGAACAGCAACTGCTGAAAGGGAACAATAAATATATACTTCACATTCAGCTTAGCACACTGAAAATTCTCATACACTGGTCACATCTCAAAATGTGAAAAATATTCTAAATATCACATGGTTTTATCTTTTCAATAGTAACAAAAGAAAAGATTTAAAAGTTTTTTAAAACAAAATAAAACAGAAAAACCCAAAACAAATTAAAAAATCCCCCAAAAAGCAGCAATCTTAAGAAATATTCTGGAAATATTTGGACTCTTAACTTTGAGTATACTAAGAACAGAGTTATCTCTCTTTCCTAAAATTGGGAAGATTTTTAATTTGGCTTCAATTAATTTGGCACCAAAGCCTGGAGTATCACTAACCACATCAAGCAAAAATGTATTTCCCACTGAGTGGCTGGAAAGGGAGTGAATGAATTTGAGTATCAAACACATACTTTAGAATAATAAAGTGTACAGAGGAGGAGGTTACTAAAGAACTCTGCAAAAAATATTGCTACAGTAGCATTAGGAATTAACAGTGCATTGAAGATTTAAAGTTTCCATGTTAATACAAACTGATCCAAGCCACAATGAACCACAGGATAATCACTCATAGGAAAAATTAACCCCACTCTCCTTTACACAAGCTAGAACTGGAATTTACCTGAACAGCATTAACATGATTGAAACAGATTCCTTCTAGTCTGGCATTTCTCAGTTTCCATAGGTGATGGAGAACTGGTGACATTGGTGGGTCATCAAAACACAGTATTAGCACATTTCCAATCAAATACTCAAATCTCAAAGAGCTTTTACATGTTAGAACTTGGTATCACTGCTGCATGAAGAGTTTTATTTGTTGATGGGGATTTTTTTGGTGGAAATTGTGTACAGAAGACCTTGAGGACTACAGGTCATGGGATTCGTGTTAAACAGAAAGCTGCCCAACATTACTGTCAAAATACCTTTGAACAGGCAGTTCATAGACAGAGTAATGCATTTTACATTCAGATAGTTCCTCTCTCAAAAGCAAAGGAATCTCAGAAGAAAAAAAAATAATCAGTAGTGAAGGCCACATACTTTTTGCATTTGACAAGCTGAAATGCAAAAAAACCAATTAAAGCATCTTGTATGAGAAAGAAACCAAACCAAAACAAACACAGAACTTGTGGAAAGTGATCATTTAGTTGATGGGGTAGTCAGCATGGAAACTGTTGGGAATGCTACAACAGAACTGACCACAAATACAAGGGAATATGAACAGGAACATAGTACAGGTATCAACTAGAAAACTGTAACTTGCCAACTTGTAAACAAGAGAAAGCATTTCACAGATGAAAAGTTCTAGGGAAGTAAACTTCTTTAAATTATTTTGTCAGTTCAACCCTGATTTAAAAAAGTATGGCTAGCAAAAATACAGAAGCCTCAGCATCTTGATAAGTCTTGATCAGAGCAGCTACAAGCCTTTGATAAACGGCTGGAAACAGACACCCTTCTGCTAAGGATGAAAGACAAATATTCCATTCTCTTCTTCCTCTCATTCCTCAATCCACATGTGTCTGTAGAATTCACATGCTTCAAGGAAATCTTGATGCTGCTATAGGTTGAGCCGCGGGGAGACTGGTGGAGGAAAACAGACAAACTCTCTTAAAATACTACGGGCCACGTCAACGTTATTCTGGGCAATTTCAAGTGCCCTCTTGACTTCTTCAAAGGAATAGCCCTCTCCCATCAGTTTTGCAATCTTTGCATCCACGTTTTCTGTGGAACTGTCAGAGCTGTATGTTTTCCTGTGGTGTATTTCTGGGGCAGTCCTCCGAGGAAGTGGTTTAGGGGGCCTGGCTGGTGCTTGGGAACCATCTGTTTCAAATAAAAGAGAGAGAAATCATTACAGAATTACAGAATCATTAAGATCATCAAGTCCAACCATACCTAGCACTACCATACCACTAAACCATGGCCCTAAGGAGAGCATCTAAATGTTTCTTAAACCCCTCCAGGGATAGTGACTCCAGCACCTCCCTGGGCAGCCCATGCCAAGGCTAATTACAGATTGGCTTCAGGTAGTGTTATAGGTAGGTCAAGCCTCATGAAGCAGTTCAAAAAGCAAAACTCTCAAGAAACATGAAGAGATATTAATACCTCATTTTAAAATTTGGACAGAAGCTGAATTCCTCAAGAACATTTAAAGTGGAAATAATGTAGGAAAATACCATTATAACAATATGATAGGAATATGCAAGTTGCAATCTAACTTAGCCAAAGCTGAAAGAAAAAGAAAGTATGAAGCAGAAAAGATTGTGAAAAGAGCTAGTCAAAATTTTACAGGCTCTGCCCTCTCAACTCTCAGCTCAGTTTAAAACTCACAGTCTGTTTGAAAAGCAAACAAATTTGATCACAATTTTATTCAGGACCATAAACTGTGCAGAAGAGAAATCCCACCAAACATGCCGGAGGGAGAAAAATCCTTCACTTATTGATACAACTTGCAGATTCTGTTCAGTCAATTGCAGTTCATTTAATGCATAGCAGCTATGAATTAGTACAGAAATAACTGGCTTCTCAAAAAACCCTCTAGTCCAAGTGGTGTGAACAGAACACAATTCTCCTCCAAGCCCTCCTTGGAAATATCTTCCCTGTCCTTCTCTTCTGTGGAAAGGTTAACTTCACAGTTAACATTGGTTAATGATGTCCTGATGAAAAAGCTAATATTCAAACTTGCTAATCTTCTGAGAGTCAAGATTTTCATGCTCAAGTAAACTTGGTACTTTACTGAGACCTCTTTATCCTCACTGATTCCACAATAAGAAGATTAAATACAAGCAGGCACAGAGCAGAAAACACTTTAAAGTGCAAAGTATTTTAAAAAAAGTCTAATTCTTCTAAAAGTTCTAAAAAGTTCTATCAGCAGTGACTTTGATAGCTAANGCCTCTGTACTCTCTCCAGCACCTCAATGTCTTGTTTCTTGTTTTCTTGTTTCTTTATACTGACAGCAATGGCATTTTGCAGTGCTATGTACTTCAGAGACAGTTTTTTAGTAATGAAAGATTGTTTTATTTGTAGTATTGCTCTTACAACATGCTACCTTAGCATGCATAATGCTGGACACAGAACTGTGATTCAAAATGTCAGATGAAGGAAAATAGTTCACTTTAGTGCAACTCTAACCAAGGTGCATTCTTCTCTCAACTTCAGTTTCCATGCATTCAGATGAGAGCGTTACTGGACATTTTAACCCTGTTTCTTAATTCAAAGAAGATAAGCAGATAATACTTCTAAGCAAGATGGTGACACCCATGTAATAAATGGATGAGAGTATTTTGATTTAAAATTTACAGTGAAGGGATAAGATTAATTTTGTACTATTTTCCTTGTAAACAGTTGGACAACTTACAGATAGCATGGGCTGTTTCATATATGTTATGATTTTTTCTCTCTGAAGATGAAGAGAATTCTCTAACTGCTACATGTTCTAGTAAACACACCTGAAGCAGATCCAAACTTGCTATGAGGGCATGGAAGATCCATGAAACACACTGGTTTGAGAAATTAACTATAGCTCAGAAAATATGGTTAATCACTAAAAATCAGATCAGAAAGAAGTTCAAATTTCTCATTTCACTTCTATCAGAAAACTCGAGACTAACAGAATAATATCCTTTATATTGGAAATAATGGTATATCATGCTAAAAACAAGCAGTTTTCTTTCACAAACATTTCCAATTGTTTTAATATGCACATTTTATTATGGACTTCATTTCTATAGAGCGTGAAACAAAATTAATTGGCAAACTTGAAATTTTGCCTGGCTTGAAGTACAGAAGAAAGTCCTTCTGATAACGTTACATGAGATGTTTTACTCTACTCAGTCTAACACAGCTTTAAACCTCAAGTTATTTCTTGTATAAAACTATCACTTTGCTGAAACTTCCAAACAAACTTTATTAAGCAACCACATCATTTAGAAAGGTCATGTTTAATTCTGTCAGCAGATCTACAGCACAGGCATTTTATTCTCACTGCTGTGACATTCCTCTCTAGCACAGGCACTTCCAGATCTTCAGCCCTCTCTCTCTAACTCAATTCCCATTATTATTTTTTTTAAGCACTGACATCTCTTTCAATATCTTCATATCCATACAAAATTTAGCTGAAGCTGGGTATCACATTGGATCCTGAGCTTAAAGATACTAAGCCTAAGCTGCATGTCCATCTGGAAACGGAGATAGAGGTATTTAGGCAGTGCTTTCCCAATCTCCTGTTCTCTGATGTTTCAACCACTGTGGATGACTAACTAAAAATTCAAATGGATTTTCTAATTGTGTGATTCAATTAATTTCTACAGCGCAGGACCTTCCTCTATCACTCACATTTCTGTAATTTAACACTAAATTTAACCCTCAGGTAACAGGTTAGTCTAAAGGCATACACAGGCTGATTTCACAAGTGTTTTAAAAAGCATGGAAAAAGTTGTGAGTTCTCTGTGGGACAATGGGAAGAGGAAATCTGAAATGATGCCAACTGCCTATTCCTCTCTGATGTGCAATGGCCCTCTTCTTCCACTGCTGCTTCTCTTGTTCCAGTGTCTTTCACTGACAGACTGAGAATCACCAGAGAACAAGGAGACAAAGGCTTGTTGTGCCAGGCCCTCTGAGGAGCAGTGGCAAGCAACATCTCATCTAAACTGGGATACAGGAACAAAGCATACTCAGGTGACACCTACACTAAGGAACTGAGACAGCAGGGAGAATGTGAGAAAGGAAAATCCATCAAGTTGTTAGGTATGATCTTCATATACATGATCATCTGCACTGCTGTGGCACATCATTCCCCCTATGGTTAAGTAAAATCCACCTTGAAATAATATGGGACACCCCCCCTCCCCCCAACATTTCTGTGTAAAGGAATTTCAATTTGCCTGGAGAAGAGAAGACTTCGGGGGAACCTAATAGTGACTTTCCAGTACTTAAAGGGAACTTATAAGAAGGCTGCAGAGGGCCTGTTTGCAAAGGCCTGCAGTGAAAGGACAAGGGGCAATGGTTTTAAACTGGAGAGGAGGAGATTTAAATTGGACATTAGGAAGAAGTTCCTCACCACAAGGGTGGTGGAACACTGGCACAGGTTGCCCAGGGAGGTGGTTGAGGCCCCATCCCTGGAGGCATTCAAGGTGAGGCTTGCCAGGGCTCTGGGCAAGCTGCTCTAGTTGGGGATGTCCCTGCCCAGTGCAGGGGGGTTGGACTAGATGAGCTCCAGAGGTCCCTTCCAACCCTAACCATTCTATGATTCTACTTTAGTAAGGCCTGGTGAGTGAACAGGCAGCAAACATACTTAACAAGCCATGTGAATCCATTTCTTACAGAATGATTAAATTCAGTAAAATATAGCAGACATGTCCATCAGAGGCCTAATTTTCTTCTACCTTTCCCACCTATCACTGGCTGTGCTGAGATAAAATATGCTAGCTAGTAGCAGTATCTCCTTCTCTTGCTTATATTGTAATAATTGTTAAAAGTTGTATTTAAGAAGTTTGAAACTCCATGCCTTTGGGGCAGTGTAGGTGCACAGCTGAGGACTATTTCTGAAGTGTACACTACTGACTAGGTTGCTCAATTAGAATAAGATTCTCATTACATGCTAATGATTCAGTCAAACATCAGGACAGCAATCTTAACACCAGTCAGGCTGAAGCACAGCAGCTAAAGGACTCCCCATGCTACTCTAAGAGAGCCAGTGGCTAAATTATAATTAGATTTTAGAGTGAATTACATTTTTTTTCCAGCTAGTTCAAAGAATCATCACATTGAAATGAAATTAATGAAGAATGGGCTGAAATGAAGAATTTCCTAAGTGAGCTGATTAGTTCAGAATAAATGCCAAGCAGAAGTCCTAAGTACAGTTACACTCTCTGCATTGTCTTATCATAGATGAAGGTGAATCAGTTCATCAGTTCACAAGGCTCATCAGTTCTGTTCTATGGAATAACTGCCACTGTAAAAACAACGTTCCAATTAAGAGTATGACATGATCTATCACAGAGTTTTCACTTAATTGAAATTAAATGGAATATCTTGCCATATATCATGCTGATTTAGAATGCTATTTATAGCAAAGGTCAGCACATGTGGCTGTTTTAGAAGATGGCTATGGGAAACAGACAGATAGTTATTAAGTGCATCACAAAGTTCCAAGATCTTAAGTAGCAAGCACCTGTGTCAGTTTTCCACTTGTGATTCTTGCAATTAAACACTGATGATCATTACAACTGAAAGACCTAGAGAAATAAGTCCCTTTCTTTACCCATTAGAAAAGAGTTCTCATGAACAATTCTTTATCTGGAGAATGAACATTAGTTCAAAGCATCACTTGGCTTTTTGTGTGGTCCCTTCACACAGCAATCTAACACAGGTGTGACAATCCTCCCCTTGCCCCATATAACATGCACATCTAAAGAAAATTTGTCTGAACACTGGTGGTAGCTCTTCAAAATACTGTTATTATGTTAATTAATTGAAGTAGCTTTCCTTGAAATACTGTTCATGTTGCCTTAGAGCATAAGCAAAATTCCTATGGCAGAAGAATTGCTTCTACTGTCCTGTTCCACTGCAAATGGAAGACTGAATTTTAATTGGTTTTGGTTCTTGTTCTTTTATTTAAAAAGATTAATTTTTTCTTAGAGGCTCAGGCAAGCATATTAGCAAAAAAAGATCAGGAAATACTACTACTTTAGGAAGCGACGTTACTTATTTTTAGGAGCAACGAAACAAAGATGGAATTGAGATGTGTGTGGTCCCTGCAGGACTTCTGATGTCTTGTGAGCTTTAAAGATGGCAGAAAAATCTCTGCCTTTCTCAAAGTTAAGGAACACTAGAATTCCCATAAGCATTCACTTTAGCAGCTAGTGAAAGTGACACTGTAACATCTGCACCTACAGACAATAGGTAGCCACTTCTATCTTTACTGCAAAACCGTCATCTGTTATCCTTTAATGAGTCCATCTTTTTTGTAAAGCAGTATTACCATTGCCATTTGATGCCTAGAATGACGAAAACCTCATTAGATTTTATGGCTGAAAGTTATTTTCTTCACAAAGTTGTAGTTTTCTACAAGAACAGTTTTCTACCTTACCTGAAGAGGGAGGAAGCTGATCATAGTCTTGAGATGTCCTGTTTGCTTTGACATTTTCTCCAGTTACTCTACGAGCAGGTGGCAAAGGAACATGACCAGCTATAGGATCAAAATGGGCATCTGTAATAACAGAACAAAAATGGTGCATTAGAATAAATAGAATTATTATTTGGGAGAGAAGCTAGGCCTGCCTTCAGACAGAGGAGCCATGAATACAAACAGAGGTGTTCCCTTATTGCATGTGCAAATGCACATATATATCCAAATTCAGCACTTGCATAGCAGACATGTCACTGTCTTGAAGTGACAAAAGCAAGAGCACAGCTCGAACGTGGTGTATCCTGCACTGACCATGACTCTTCTCCTTACATCCATCAGGTACCTCTCAATCACCTAACTGACACTGCTAGGATTGTGGCTGGCAAAACATGGAAGAGGTTGCAAAGTCTGAAGCAGCTCAGTTAGAAAGATCTCAGCTATTCAGTTGGGTTAGAGTTTGCTAGCACTTCTATGCTTTGCAGTTCACCAAGACTGCAGGGCAGATTTCTATTCATATAGTCCCAGCTAAGGGTAAATAATAAAGGGACTGGTAAAGGCTGTGACTAGGCTTTTCAGTTCTCTCTGCTGACTACAGGAACAGAGTTTTTTAGTCCTGGAATATTGTGTCCTCCTTTGTTTTGTTTTTGGGGTTCTGGTGGGGGTTTTTTGGTTGTTGAAGATAAAGCTGAACCAATGTTGACATCATCCTGACCTGGCTTCTGCTCCAGACTCTTATAAATAAAAGAGTGTCTGTATGCAAGCACAACTTTTTGCTGTTGTTGAAGATGAGATTATTATTCTCATCTGACCAGCTCTGATGGACAGCTGAGAAATCACCCCCAAGACTTGTATGGAAATCAATCATCAAAAACTCATCATAAATCATCTACAGCACTTTATTTGACAAGATGTAAAGTGAGTAATATCGCTTTAGAAATACCAGATGAATAAAAAAGACCAATCCACACAGCCAGGCATGCCTAAAAGATGTATATACTTCTAAGATTAATGAAAATTGCTGCTCCAACACTGCATTCACTATGCAAATATGAAGAACAATACATGGCCATAGATGTATTTTCCAGATGTTTAATAAAAAGCTATTAAATGTTTTTCAACACTGTCAGTGATGTTTCTTAAGTTGTTTGGAAATAATAATTTAAAATTCTGCATGTTTCTGGGAACGACAGACAGAGAGCTTGTGTGGGGGCTTCTGTTTTTGCTCTCCCTTCTGATTAGAACAGAATGGTTCAATATGTGTTTCTACATCTCTTCAGGCATTCATGCAGACTGGACTGCTGAAGAATAGATTGTTTCTATTTTGAAATGCAGAAAATAAATCCCTCCTTGCCTTTATGAAGATCAACCTTTACATCTTGTAATGTGCTACGTCCTTTTACCTAGATGCATGCAGGGGTTTAAATGAGAAGCAACACACTGAGCTGAATTTGCACTAGAAAAACACACACAGTTTTGGCAAATTATTCAATGTCACACCTTGACTGGTAGTAAAAAAAATACATAATAAAAACATTCCATAAAAGCTCACTCCAATTCAATCCAAACTAGCTCACTTTCATCCCACAACCAGTATCATTCACAAAGGCCAGCCAAACACCCAACAACCTGTCAGGCCATTATGGAGTTGCATGTGACTGCCATCTACATTCTGGCCTTCCTGTGACACTATCACCAAAACATTTCCATTGATCCCTCTCCATAAAGCTTCTAAGAAAGGTAAGAGGAAGAAGACATCCACCCACACCACAACATAGATAATGACTAAAAATATTCCTGGGATATTAAACTTGAGACACCAACATCCTTTGGAAGCTTCTGGAGGAAAAAAGTCACTTCACAGGTACGGTCTATAAACCACAAAAATCCTGCTGTACCATCAGCAGCAAAGGCATTCCAATTAATTAACCTGACAAACATTTTCAGATCAAAAGCAAAAATCATAAATTGTGAACACAGCTTTTATACCTTTTACCAGCAGAATATTGGACTAAAAAAGTACCATAGTGATTGATGGGGAGAGATAGGTGAAAACTTATGAAAGAGGTAACAAACCACAGGCATCTGCAACTGCATTCACAATTTATATAATTTTGCAGCAAAATTTTAAATAGTTTTAACAAAGCAGGACGTTCTTTTCCCTTGTTTTCCATGTTTTTCCCAAGTTCCAACTTGGAAATAAACCCCATGAATTATGTTCTACTACAGAAAAGAATGGAGTCATCAAAGGATACAGAGTAGTATCACATATTACAACAGAAAACCTGGCACTTCCCAAGCAACAACTCTTACTGGAAAAATACAATTTATCACAATGCCTAACCTGGTATACAAATACTGACCTTATTACCTTGTGATAATGAGAAGTTAAGTCATATTATACTCAGAGATGTTTCATCTCCACCATTAAAAAACCCCTACTATTTAATATTTTGTATAATGAAGTATAGGCAAAACAGACTTCTGACAACTTCGATCACAGAGCAGATAAGCTTCTGAAGTAAAGTAAAAAGCAAAAGAAAATGTTATTGTATCCCTACCAGAATGAAGGAACAGCTCATGTCCCGAAGAAGGTCGGCTTCCTGAGCCAGCAGGTTTTGTGTGCTCAATCATGCTGTGCCGAGCAGGTGGTGGGGGTGGTGGGAGTGAAGGGGGTGAGTTATCAAACTTATCTTCACCTGCATTGGAGAAAAGAATTATTAGATGAGCAACACTTCATTAAGATCTGCAGAATAAAGAGTGAAAATTAAAATGTCTTTTTCTCTGGCTGCCAAGGCCTTAACTCCTAGGGTTCATCTAGCAGTTCAGTGACTCCAGTAATGAAAATGTAAACCTGACTCTTACTATGCACAATCCTTTTTTCAAACATGCTCTAGATGACCTTTTGCAATGCTCAGTTTCTTTTCTGGGATGGGGGGAGAAATTTCTTTTAGTGGTTCAATGGCGAAGAGTGTATTGTAATGAAAGCTCCACTGAATATCATTTTAAGATAACAGATGTGTTTCAGTGGCTAAGCAAGTACATTTAGCTTCCAACAGCAATGCTTTTATACTATGTATTATCTTTATCTGCTATTCTAAATCTCTGACCCTAGATATAAACTGAATTTTCTACAGCTTGGCAAAAGAACACAGCCCTTACACAAAGGTGGTGCAGGCAGGCCTAGAAATTACCAAGCACTGTGATTTTGATATGTTCTTCTGCCTTTAGTTCTATGTATATTTGCAACTCAGGAACACTTCAGGAAGCAGAAAGAGTATAATGAAGGAACGTGCCAAATATCAAAAATGTTTAATGGAGCCAGAAAAGTGGATGATGACACATACACACAGACACATTCATGCAGCTCAGTTTATCAGTGAAGGAGTGGGTGGGGGCCAAGCACAGCCTCAGTCTATATGCAGAGCTCACTAATTGTGTGTGCGAGAACAGAAATCAGGGTTGGAAAAGATAGCTTTTGGTGACTGGAAGCAGCAGTGAGTTTTGAACTGGCCCCTGATAGTGGGGAAAAAACCAGAAATAGAATGGTTGATTTAATTTAGTTTTCTTTGACTTAAATATCAGCTCCTCAGCATTCTTGTCTGTATTCAATAAAGAAACAGAATTATTTAAGCTACAGCTGGAAAACCTCTACACTCTTGCATTAAATTGCAATGCTCAAACTTCATATTAAGGGACAAAAATTTATAATTTATTTCAGGGAAAATGGTTTTGCTTTTCTTTAAAGCTTGAATACAGACTTAGTAAGCCTTTTCTGCTGTATGAAGGCTCACAGATACAAACTACAGATCACTGGATGCCAAGTATTGACTTACAGGTGTAAGATTTAGCCCATGGTTTGTTTGGTACTCTGAACACACTCAGCATTGGTTGTTTTTCAATAAACATGGCATTTGGTTCATCTAGGCAATATTAACTATGAAATGTGATCAGCAAAAAGTCTGCAACCTAAAGGGGGCACCAGAAGATCATAATCGGAGGGTGTCCTGTTGAGCAAAGAGCTGTGTTTTGGGTTGTCTCTGGTAGGAGGTCGTGCAGGTGGCAAAGGTACCGGAACAGTAGGTGCATCACAGACATCTCCTGAATGACACAATCATAAGAAGTGAATGTTTTCTTGCTGCACCCCTAGAACAGCACAGAGTACATTTTCTTGCTATAAAGTGAAAACTAAAACCATACCTGACTCTGGATGTTTAGGTTTCTTCATCTCAGCAGTAGTACTGTGTGTTCCATTCGTTACTCCAGCACATTGACCATTCTCACACACCCTGAAGAGAGACATGAAACAGGAAGCAATCAACCAGTTATCCAGGTATTCATTCCCATAATATGGAAATGAATGCAAGACAATAAGCTGCACTAGTTTTAAGATTTACAGGTTTTATACTGAAAGCAGAGGGTGGTTAGTCATCTTTGATTTGAAGGATAATACTGCTTTCTTGGTGGGATACTGTTATGGCTTAAATAACTGACTCAAGGCTGCAACACAAGACAGAGGAAGAACTAACATTAAATGTAGTCCTCACTTCAGAGCTCAGGTCATTAGTTTATTCACATACTGGAGATTATTTTTGTAAGATGACTCTCTTCAAATACAAGAGGGAAAAAACACAGAACAAAATCCTCTTCATAATATAAAACACTGTTTAAATAAATCTGGAAGAACTGGGAAATTATCCCTGTCATTGGAGCTGGGGACCCTGAATATTCAGAAAGAACCAGAGAGTTTCTTTGGAAAAAGGCCACCATACTAAACAATTCCAGCTAAAAAACAGAATTCCCAACCCATCATGCAACGTTATTACTAAATATTGGCAAATATGCTAGAGCTATACACAGATAGAATTTCAGATCTTGGTGTTTTACCAATAGCATGAACATTAATAAACCTATCAGCTCCGACCATATGGAAAGGAGGAATGAATAAAGGTCTGGAATCATTTAAAATATATAAACAGGAAAGAGGAAGTGAAATTGTGTTTGTGGTCCCAAGAGCTACATCTAGGAGTAATGAAATAAATGTAAGAATAATTACAAGACTTAAAAAACAAAACAAAACAAACTAATGGTAAGAGCTATTTTGTTATGAATTAATTTCCCCAGGGAAGTGGTAGAGGAAGTGTTGCTTCTATCTCTGAAATTAGATTGGTTCAATCTCCCAAATGCAGTGGATCCAACAACTCCTCTGACTCCTCAGCATATACACTAGATAACTAAGAATCTTTTCTACTTCAATTTGAATCTATTCTGCATTTTCAACAATCTAACCAGCCACACGCTACAAGGTGAGTTAACCTGGCACCACTTCAGAAGTACTGAGGTCATAAGAAGCCCAGTTAAGGGATCAGTTTACAGATCCTGCTGAAATACCTGTTTACATCAACACCTGACAAAAGGAAGAAGGGCAGCAAATGAGCACAAGCAAAAAGTCATAGATGCAATGCAAAGTTGGGAGTAGGATAGAAGATTTACATAGTTTTAAATCACAAAACACTCAGAAGAAATTTTTTATGCTCTTTAGTTTACTGAAATCTCTCAAGTACTATTCAAGAACTGAGGAAGCAACACTTAGGAAGGAGATAAGAGAAGGTGACACTGAGGGACAGAACTGAAAGGTGCTAAAAACTTGTTAGAATTAAACACACACCCCCCCAAAGCTGTTAAAATACTAGCTAAACCATAATGAAAAAAATAACCTCCCCATGAATTGAGAAGTGCATTAAAAAGAATACAGGGTCAACCAGAACAAGAATCTTTCTGAAAGCTTTATCTCAGCTTTAACATTTGAGCAGTGTTACTAGCTTAAAGGAGACATTTTAAGCACATGCAACATCATATACATTCATATACAAATACTACATAGGATTTATTTTTTTTAATACTTTAAAGAATGGTTTGAGTTAAAATTCTCATCAGAATATATAAGAAGAATTAGAAGTTTTAATCATAAAGCAACCTGAACGGCAACATAAGGTATTCTCTCTGTAGCAAGTGCTGTATTAAGGCCAAAAAACCCCACCAAAAGTGCAAAGCCAAGTATACTAGGCAAAAAATAAACTCAAAACTAGAAAAAAAGTCTGAAATCAACCTTCCATCTACAGCCTGTCTGTCTGGTGAAATCCTGTACTAGCCAATTGAAAGCACTCAATATGAATTGAAACAAATCTTCACAAATCATCCTCACAGCACTTTGTTTTCCATTCTAGAGAGGTATCAGAGCATGCAGGCTCAAGGGCTTCTGGAACATGCTAGCTCAAAAGATGTACTGCAGGAATTCATCCAATGTGCTGGAATTACTAAAGGGTACTACTCCACCAAAAAGACCATGTTAGGGCTAGTCTAAATCCAAAACTTCCCACAATACACAGGGCAGATGAGGGGTGCTCCAAGTTAATCGTCTCCCTCCACAGATTCATTCCTAATGCACCACACCACTTGCTAAGCTAGCCATAGCCCTCAGAAGCTGCTACACCAAGGTCTTGTTGACATACTGCTCCCTTCTATTGCAGATGATGTCTTGCCTAAGAAAAGTTACACTTTGTGTAGCTCTAGTTATGCAAGCAACTCAGCCTTTACTAGATGACTAAATATGGTACAGGAAGACAACCCCATGCAGAAGGCACAACTCACAAAGATTAAAAAATGGCATAGCTAAAAAGAATTAGGACTTTACAATTTTTTTCCTTCACATTTTTTGCTTGGCCAACATTGGGAATTTTATTAATCATTAAATTTTTTTTTTTAAGCCTTATACAGTAGATAGAAATGTTAAGTTCTCAAGGTGATAAGGCTCAGACAGCTATGCAATACTCCCACCTATGCAGTGAAGGTTGGATCAGCATTTCTAATAAAGACAAAATTTTTCATCTGCATGCAAGGAGTGTTCAGACTATCATCTTTTTTCCCACCTATTCTAAATTCTGATTAAAGATATCTAAAAGCTGTAACTGGCTAATACTGGGATAAGAGACATTGAGCTTTATTAATGGTAGGTCCTTGACACTGTATTTGGACCGAGAAGGGAAAAAATGGCAATGTCACTGCATTTTTTTTTAATAGCATAGAAGTTTGAACTTTTTAGATCAATACTTGATTTTAATATCATACTTTTGACCTACAAGATGAGCAGAAAATTGTCCCTTCTTTTTCCGAAGACTTCTTCACTTAATTCCAGATATTCAGGTTTTTATGAAACAAAGTCCAAAAATTTCACCAGGAGTGACACAGCCTTCAGCTGCTATGTCTCTTGGCTCCAAATCTCCTTGCAATAACTCAGAACTGTACAAGTCTGGAGATACTCCTTCACAACACATTTAAAGCAAAAGAGATATATATTCCATCTGAATTTAAAAAGAGTTCTCTTCCTGAGAAGCACAAAGGAAACATGCTGTGAAACAGCCTCAGAAAGCTAAAAAACCCAACAGTACAAATGGGACAAAAAGAGAATAAAAATAAAACTGGCTGGATGGCCAAGCCCAGAGAGTTGTGCTGAATTGAGTTCAATCCAGTTGGTAGCTGGTCACAAGAGGTGTTCCCCAGGGCTGTGTTTTGGGACCACTTCTGTTTAGTATCTTTATCAATGATCTGGACAAAGGGATTGAGTGCACCCTCAGTAAGTTTGCAGAGGACACCAAGTTAGGAGGAAGTGTTAATCTTCTTGAGGGTAGGAAAGCACTCCAGAGGGATCTGGACAGACTGGATTGATGGGCTGAGGTTCAATAAGGCCAAATGCCAGGTACTGCATTTGGGTCACAACCACCCCATGCAATGCTACAGGCTTGAGGAAGAGTTGCTGGAAAGCTGCCTGGCAGAAGAGGACCTGGGGGTGTTGGTCAACAGCTGACTGAATATGAATCAGCCATGTGCTCAGGTAGCCAAGGTCAACAGCATCCTGGCTTGGATCAGAAATAGTGTGGCCAGCAGGACCAGAGTAGTGATTATCTCCCTGTACTCAGCACTGGTGAGGCCATGCTTCAAATACTGTGCTCAGTTTTGGGCCCCTCACTACAAGACAGACACTGAGGCATTGAAGTGTGTCCAGAGAAGGGCAACAAAGCTGGTGAGGGGGAGAAGTTTGTAAGGTATAAGTAATCTAAGCTTGAAAAGATATTTTAGAAGGCAAGCAAGCCTAACCATCATTATAAAGGTTTGAATCCAGTTAAATTTTGGGAAAAAAAACCCAAAAGTTTTTCTAAACAAGTTACCCTCAAAGCTACTAAATGACCTTACCGAGGTTTTATGTTATGACCATGAGGTGGTTGTGAGCTCAGTATTACAGGGTGTGAAGAAGGAACTTTGTATTCATCATCATCATTTGTGTGATCCCTTGATTTGTCAGACAGAGAATTTGCTGAAGGAACAGGGCACCTGAAGAAATGAGAAAAACAACAATTTTGTTTCAGCTGTTATGTAATTGACCTCAGTATATGACACAAAATATTATTCTTTAGCCTAGACATAACTAATACATGTCTGCTACGTATAAGGGAACAAAAACCAGCATGTCATACTAAAACTTGTAAGGTTACTGGGTTTTTATCTAAAAATGCATTGAGAAAAGGGCAGCTGACCTTCTACAAGTTAAACAGCTACTTTAACTAAGCACAGCAAAGATTAGCAAACAATTTGCATACGAAATACACACAAGGTTTAACCTGTTTACACTTTACAGAAGAACTAAACAAAAGTTAAATCAGGAGAAACAGTACTCAGTAATTACATTTACAGGTAACAAACACCACACAGCACACTTCCTCACAATTTCTTTTGCCAAGACATGTTAGCCAAAGACAGGGGAAAGAAGATTTTCAGCACTGAACTGCAAACTCTGTATTGCATTTCTCAACCACCTTCTGTAGAGGGAGCAAAGTTTCACACAGCAATGCAATGTGAAATTGCTTCTTCCATCCTTGATTTCTTCAATGGACAAGAGGTTTGTGTCACTGCTGTATAGTCAGTTAGAGAACAGAAGCAAAATTGTGCAGAGACAACAAGAACTCTAGAGTATTCTCAGGTAGACAGCTGACAGGCCCACAATGAATAAATTTTCTCATTTCTGTGGACCTGTAACAATTCTTAGATGTAATACATCTATTTATCGACACAGTATTTTCTGGATATTTTATTTATTTATGAATTGTCTGGATAATGTTCTAAAATTGCTGCTGAACTTAAGTAAACATGGAGAACTTCAACTCAGCAACTGTTCCACCTGAAAACATGCATCAGAAAAGTCAGTGCTCCACGGCATCTTTATTGTAGTGCTCAGGAAGAGAAAAACCAGCATATTAATGAAATGCTGAAATATATTTGTCTCATGTTAATGCTAATTGAACAACAACGGAATGAATGCTAAAGATATCGTAAAATTAAGACATAAATGAAGAACTTCTCAGTATTAATATGTACTGACTGCCCAATTATTTCATTTAACAGCAAGAATCACAAGCAGTATACTGGAAATAAGCTGTAGGATAATGCCAAACATTGCAATACACTCTGCTCTCCTTAAAAAAGCACTTCTAAGCTTCCTATTTTAAATATCTTTTGTTCTGTATAAAATCCTGTGTGAGTCAGAGTCCAAAGATACTTGGGGAGCAGACAGTATCTGCTCTCACTCCAAATGCCTGTGAGCAATATCTGCCATAATTTACTACTTCTTCCTATAAAAATGTAGTATGTTCAATTAACATTGGTTCTGCTCCGACTTAATAAAGAGAATTTAAATTTCCTTTGTAACACTACATTAAAGTTCATGGAAAATGTATCACCAAGTTACACTAGTTCATTCTATTTCTTTCATTTTCCTGTTCTCCTTTTAGCATAAGAGAATTAGTGTTACTTTCTAACATTAACACATTTCTTTTACAGATAAAGTCAACTTACTTTATATTGGGGATGCTGGAGGCAGCTGGAAGAGGGGGTGAAAGCCGTGGGGGGACATCATACTCTTCATTGATCAGATGACCATTTGAAAAGACCTAAAAATCACACAAGTTGTTACAATGGGGATCTCCTGCCGTTTATCACCACTGATGTTCACCAACTAGGTACTACAAAACAGACCTTAAGACGACTATGGAGAAAAGCCTCCCTAGGAGTTCACACTACACAGCTGTTTTTTGAAGTGACTCTTTCATACCTCTTTCAGCTCATACCATTTGGGAGCTGTAGAACACATTAGCTTAAAACTTCACTAAAAGAGGAAGTTCCACATCACAGTTACTAGATTGATAAATTCAGTTACAGCTAAACTACCTGGGGGAAAATTAAGATTTCAAGGCTGCAAACTGATCAAAGTGAGAGATGAAGTATAGCAGGAAAACAAGACAGCATGCTGAACATATTATTATTAAATAATAAATTATTTTTTTATTTAAACTCTGTGTTAGTGATTTCCAGAATCCAACCCCTACCACTGATTATCTTCCTGATTCTTGGCTTTTTCCAATAGCAAGAAGAAAAACATATTACAACCGACAGATGAATCGGGGATGAAAAATTCATTAGATGTTTCCCTGGTGAATGTACATACAGCCTGAAACAGTAATTCAGAGCTGTCAGTTGCTCCACTTAACCAAATGGTTTAGATCTATAACCTGAAGATGACAGTTCAAACAGCCTTTGGTTAAAGAAACACACATGTAACTTCTCCAGACTACAAAGGAACTTCTGCACTACATAGTTATTCTAATTTGAGAAGTATTCATTCCATTGGTTCAATACTGTGCCAGACCACAACTGGAATGCTGTATGAAGGTACAATGGAAGATACAAATCCAGCATCCTTTTAAATCAGATAAAAAGCCACAGCATTTTTAACAACATCCTTGCTTTAAGTAAAATTTTGGTGGTTTGTCTCAATGTTGGTACAAGGACATTCTAATTTTATGTAACACCATGGACTTCTTAAAAGCACATTTCATCATATATGTCAATGTTCTTTACCAACACTAACTGAATTTCAGTAGCACATTCTCAAAACAACCAACACATCCCTATATATATATATTTTAATGGAGATAGAAAGGTTCAGTAGCTTCTGACCTTGGGAAAGAAGAGAGAAAAAGTTATAACTTCTAACTACTGTGACTTAACAACAGATTCATCCTTCTTAGCAAAAGCTATGTAGTCTTCAAGCAGAAAAAGAAGAGCAGCTCTCAGCTGACCTGCTCTGTGAATAAATTACTGAGCTGCTTTGATAAAACTGATTAGAGCAGAACTAGAAGGTTGGGGTTTTTTTGTAGGCCATCACCACTTGATCTCTTTTCACACCTAAGCCTCTCCAACTGTACAGAGCCTCACAAGTTGTCTGAAGCTGCCTAACGCTAGAACTACTCCCTCTATGCTCTGCTCCCCAGGTATCTTCCATTAACACAGAGTAACTATCAATCCTGCACTTCTGTTTTCGATAGAAGAAACAGCATAGTTATAATCACATGTACCATTCACTGCAAATAAGGACACAAAAGCATACTTCTCTCCTGAAGGAGACAAGCAGATGCCCCACAGTCAAACCAAGCTAAACAATCACTGGAAATTTGCAAGAGAGTTTTGATAAAAGTAAAAAGGATGAAAAATTCAGCTAAAAATGTGTATTACTGTAAATAACTGACAAAGAAAAAGGGAGTTGCAGTGCTAATTATCCTAAGTTTTAGAGGACTAACGATGGTATCAAATCCAACAATCCAATACTGAGATTGAGTGACTGAGCACTTCCAAGGATGTTACCCATGGAGCCAGTGGTAAAGATACAATAAATGATTCTACATTTAGCTTGGCTGAGGATGTGTTTGTATCCTGTTTCTTAGGGTCAATGCAGGTTAGGTCTTTTCCATTAGAGCATGAACATCATGACTAATTTAATGCTCTTTTGAAAAATACTGTTTTACTGATCAAGAACACAACTGACCTCTAGAATATTTAGCTTATGTTAATGCACACAATTATCTGACCATTTCAATATATTTGTATCCATTATCTGTACATATTGCATACATTACAGACTGAGTAAATTACCAAGTCCTCACCTCTTCTATGAGAGAGGTAACCGGAACATCTACTGCTCCATCAACAAAAGCATACACAATTTTGCCATAAGACACTTCCCAAGGGGACATGACGCTACGTAATTATACTATAGCATCCAGTTATATATTACTATCATGCACCAACTCTATGGATGACTTGCTAAAAGAACGTAGCAGAACTACAATTTTTTTCACCTTGTCATTTTTTTGAAGATTTCATGTTACTATTTTAACTTAGGCCCTCATGTACAGTTGCTTTACAAATTACAGTATTTAACAAACCATTTATTGATGACCAGCTTATTATTAAATATCAACAGGAAAGATCTGGAACCAGCAGATCTACACTCACCAATATAAACATTAAGTTAGCCAATGCGAGACAATGCTGCAGTAGAGCATTAAATTAGGCTTCAACACATTCAGCTCAAGGCACAGTCTGAAAAATCACNGTTCGCGAAGCCTAGCCATACATATACATTCAGCTCATCTCATGTCCTACCTTGGCACCTTCTGCAGGCAGCTCATGACGTCTGTGTTTCCTCATAAATCCTGGATTATGCCTTCCATTAACGTTGGAAATGGCAGTCAGTCCTGCTTTGGGAGAAGCATCGCTCCCTAGTCGACATCCTACCAACTGACTTGTCCCAAACACATCTCTGGGACACCAGCCTTCAAGGGGTATGGGCTGGTCTCTGGAAAGCACGCTTTCTGGATGATGCAGGTGTCTGCTTATCCTGTTGTCCGGTGGGATTGGAGGAGGCCTCTCTGGTGGGGGTGGTGGAGGATCACGCAAGGGAGGTGGTGGTGCAGGTAAAGGTTTGTCTTGTTTCCTCACCATACAAGGAGAAGACTAAACAACACAGTAAGTTGAAAACAAAACAAGAAACAAACATATTACATACAGGCATGCATATTTCTCTCATGATCGAGTATGGCTTTACCATTTCTAGTTGAGGCATTTTCAAGGCATCACAGGAGTACTTTTGCCAGTAGGTGAAATTCTAGCCTTGTCTTTGCATTTTACAGAGAAGATGTCTCTGAGGAATGTTGGGGAAAAAAAACAGACTTCCTGATGCAAGAAAAAAACCCAAACAAAATAAAACCACATTCAAAGGGAAAGAACTTAATGACAGCAAACAAGCAGAAAAAGGAATGATTAAAGAGCAAGTGGAAGAAGAGAACAACTTTGTTTTTAATCATATACCTAGGGATAACTCCACTCTTCACATGTCATGCACTCCTGAGAATGCCCAATTTGTTTGAACTGCAGCTCAATTTTTCAGGTAACATACTTAATATGTAGTTATGTTTGCAATTAGCTCATCTGCAAACAACTTTTGCAGAGAATTTCCTTTCTCAGGATTGGACTATATCATAAATGGTGAAATGTTTTCTAAAAATTAATGAATACTAAAAATCTGACAACCAAGTTATCAGGAAAAAAAACCCAACCTTCTACAGGTAGCTGTATAGCTCCTAAGAGCATCAATCTGATAAAATCAAAACATTTTCATTAGGAATGAATTACTAACAGCATTTTACAAAACAACACTCCAGTCAGGTCTTGAAAATGTTTTTCCTCTTATCACCAGCTACCATAATACACACAGGGAGGATTATTCCCCTTGGAAGATGTCATTTCTATGGGCTCTGGTAAGCTGAAATGGTGGTCACAGAAGTTCTCAAGTGAGAGCAATATTTGCTTTCACTTCACAGGCTAGCCCACTATTCTTTGAGCAGCACTACAACATGTTACTTAGATTGAAAATAAACTTATTTTACTGCAGGCCTATTCATGTAAGTAAGATAATATATTAAATAAAAGAGTTTTTACTTGAGCTGCTGGTTAAGAAAATTAGTTATTCTCACTGTCAAAGCAGGAACATCATGACTGGGTCCAAATTTTTTGTTACAGTTTATTGTTATAATTATTGTTTTCCACTGCAGTAAGAGAAGAGCTTGTTGACTGAAGTAGTAGTCTTGGCAGGAATGAATTTCCTCCTTTTTAAAATATTAATCTTTTACAAGTATGAAAGTATTGTTTGTTGCCCCCACCTTATTTCCCCCTTGCAACCCCAAGTATTTATTTTGTTAGGAATAGTTTAAAGGAGGAAAACTAGCACTTCCAAAATAATGTCACTGAAAAATTTAATGCAGTATTAATAATATTTCTGATCTTCTGTTTTTGAAAATACATGGATTTTGTATGCTGTTGTGAAATTAATTTTGAATGGATTACCATATGTTTATCATATATTCTCAGTGTGTTATAAATTCCCTTCTGTACCATAAGAAATTATGAAAGAAGATTAAAGAAACTACTCAAACTTCCATTTTTTTTCCTCCAAATTACAAACTTCTAGTATCTTAAAAAGAGCTTAATTTTCAAGCTTGGAGTGAAAACTTACAAAATAAATAGGGTACTTCACCCTGGATTATTATAAGCATATGGGTTTCAAATCGTATTTGAACTTGAATTTGGATTCATCATCTAAAAAGGAAAAATTTAAATCTAATTGCCCCTCTCTATATAGCAATTACAACAACATGATCAACATAATAAGAGAGCAACAAACACAGGATTTGTTCTCCTTCACACTTATCCACTCAAAACCCCCCATGAAATCTTAAGTATCATTAGTTTCCAAAACACAACATACAGCTACAAAGTAATTATTGTTTCCCTTGAAACTGGAGTTCTAATACAGGCCATTTAAGGTTTTGAAAGCACTGTATTTGCATATCTTTTTCTTTTAGGATGCTGTGGAAGTTGAGCACAAATCATCATCAGAGCAGAACATATAATTTTAATGAGAGAAGTTTCCTGAAAATAGATGTAAAAGTTTAATTTCTATTTATTTTTCAAGAATCAGGGTTTATTACAAAACTGATCCATTATGGCAATGTCTTTAAAATTCTGTCCATAATCAAATACAATATATAATCAAACAAAAGGAGGTCATATGTGACCAACACAGGTAGCTCTAAACAGCTGACTATGTAAGGTATTTTGCAAAGGCACAGGCACTCAAAGGCAATTTAAGAAGACATGAGACTTAATCAAGGTGGATCTAAGTTCTTTTGGACAGAGCAAACTCCAGAAACAGGAAATACCGATGGAAAATTACAGAAGAGCCCATCTTCCAAAACCAACAAGGAAATCCACCTTGAAAACAAACAAATAAAATGTCTCAATATTC
>VWZO01020937.1:351925-385343 GCA_013396975.1 Bucco capensis | reverse complement strand
TGTGATTCTCTAAAGCAAGAAATTTAATTTATGTGACAAACTTCTGTTTCTGTATTTATTTGGTATTTAGCTATCTCTACGCACCATATTCCATAGATGGTAAATCCTAACTGCCAAAATGAAATGGATTTTTTCCAAGTTGCAAATGTGTGAAAGGACTTGAATTTAAGCTTACATCTGTCCTGTTTCAAAAAAGCAAAATAATTCAGTCCCTGAACTAGTACTGCCTACAGCCACAATGCTGTCACAACATGCCATGGCTTCAGAGGTTTCAAAAGGGAACTGATGAAGAACAACAGGTTAAAGAAAAAAGGAAAAGAGCTGCAAGTAAAAGCACTTTCTTTCCCCTACAAGGAAGCTTCATCCATATCACCACTTGGTGCTAAAGTGTGAGCAAATGCTTTGCGGGGGGAGACTAAAATTATGATTCCCTGTTTAGATTTACTGATACTAAAAAAACCAGCAAAAATATTCCACAGCAACAAACAAGTTTTCTTCAGCATTCAAGATCAGATTTCTAACATATTCCCATTTTAAAAAGTCTTATTTTTCCTGTCCATCTTCATCCAACTTTTATAGCTGTATCATTGGATATTTGTTGACAACTAGGCCAACAAGATGATTATATTTCATCTGGATACTAGGGCATTAACAGATGTAGGTAACACCTCTTTTTGGAAGACTACCTAAGGATGAAGAGATTTAACATTTTTCTGTCACCTACTGGAGATTTCTGTGTATTTTCTTTTCCCTGGAAATCAAGGAGCAATGAGAGCTGCACAGCGATACAAAGATAAAACAAGCAAGTGATTAAGACACAAACTAATACAAATGAAGTGGCAGTGAGGGAAGCCAGAGCTCCAGCATCCAAAGGGGATCTGCTTCAGCACACACAGACCTGTGCAATAAAGATGTAATTAAGGAAAAGAACATAGGCTCCTTTGTAGCAGCATGGACTTCATCTGGCTGCCATCACCACTGCCAAGGGAAAAGCAGCTGGGACTGACTTTGCCAGTGTGCTGCAGAGCAGACCACACTTGTGTTATTTTATCAGATGTACTTATTACTGGGATATACTGGTATTAGTTTGCTTCTAGTTGTTGTGAATTCAGGAATAAACCTGCTTCTGACATCAACTACAGCTCCTACTGAAGATTTTTCTGATGGAAATATTATCAGAGATTTAGCTTCAAATGCCTCTCTGAGAGATAAGCACAAATGAAAAGCATATTTAACACAAATCCTAACAAGTGACTCACTAAGGAATATTATCCTGGCTGTTAATGTCCTGCTGAATCCAATTCAGTAATTTATAAATTCCATAATGAGACATCTAAGAAGGTCCAAGCTAACCTACACTAGAAAGTGATCTTTAATTTTCAAGTATTCCCTGAAGTTTCTTTATTTACAGAATCACAGAATTAGAGACCTCTAAGATCATCAAGTCCAACCACACCTATCACTAATATGCCACTAAACCACAGCCCTAAGGAGAGCATCAATGTTTCTTAAACCCCTCCAGGGATGGTGACTCCACCACCTCCCTGGGCAGTCTATTCCAAGGCTTAACAACCCTTTTAGTAAAGAAATTTCTCCTTATATCTAATCTAAACCTCCCCTGCTGCAACTTACTTGCAACTCTGATCTATAATCAGAGAAATTCACGTATTTGTTATTTCTTGTTAGGATAAGAAGTGACCTAGACTAGTATAACCTGAACTTTATAACTGGTAGGAGGATATATTTACATCACTTAACAACTGATGGCTGCAAACATTTTTCACATAGACAGGTTTGTCCTTTACTTGCTCTTTTCTTTGCTGACCCAAGAAAATACATGAGAAGGAGGGAGGAGTTAAACTGTGAGAGTCAGCACTACACTGCCCAAGGCAATCAGTAAATTACATTTTAACTAAGGGAGGCACATTGCCACCCAGCATTTATGCCTCTTTCAAATACTCATAACTAAGCACTTGAGGACTCTGTTTTGTGGCATGTTTTTAACAAAACCCACAAACCAGGTGTAACATGAAGGATACACCTTCATGTATTGTATTCATGTGTTGTTGGGGGCCATCATTTAGCAAGTTGCTAGGGCTAGGACAAAAGGCTGGCCTTGATGATCTTCAAGGTCTCTTCCAGCTGTAACAGTTCTATGATTCTATGATATGACATGTATGTCTAAGTTAAGAAGGTACAGCTGAAAAGATACTTGGATACATATTTAAAGTCCTTTTTTTATAAATTCCTTCATTTTATATGACAAAATTAAAAGCATTATTACTATGCAACACATGCCTTTGTGTATTACCAGTAAAAAGTCAATTTAACTCTAACTTTAAGCTACCAAAAACCACAGAGTCTCCTAGATGGCTAGGATGTTCCTCTTTATTTTCATGTAATATTATTTGGATCAAACAATTATCCTAGCACTTATGAATCCAAAATTATTTGCTCTTAACAAGAACTTCTGCACTATGCATTCTCCTCATTTTCTTTCTTTTAAAATCAGTGTATCAAGGTATGTGTTGTACAAGGTAAAGTGGCAGATAACTTAGTTCATTGTGAATATTAAACATCATGTCTCCTAGGGACTCAAATGTCCTCTTTAAAAAGGAAAACAAGTTAAGTTTAGTATTTACCTGAGCCTGTAATCTGCACATTTTTTTGATGTGCATTCAATAACGTTGTGCTTGGCTAGCACAAATGGTGTAGAGCTGAGAAAAGGAACAGTTCAGGAAATAACTGCATTAGCTAATCTGACAGCATGGGGATGGACATTTCTCCTTGATGAGACAATAAAGAAAGGTTTTGGCACCACTCTTCATCTTTCTTTCATAAAGAAGTATCTGAAGACAATTTGGGAATTAAAAAAAAAAAATAAGCTGCTTGAGGCAGACAGACTAATTGCAGAGGCTCTCTCTAAAGCCTCTGTTCCAGCTTATCTGCTGCTGCTGACTCACACAACACCTAGCAAGAACGATTCATTTTTCTTAAAATGCATCCATTTACTCATTCCATTAAAGAATGAGTAAGCAGCTTTCCGATTATTCTTTTCCTTCAAGAAATTCCTGTTACTGGTACTAACAGCTCAGAAGCATTTTAGCAGTGCCCCTCCCACAAGGCTTTCAGGACAATAAGGATTGATTGATCTGAATGTTTCTGCAACACAAGATGAAGCCCTACAGTCATTTTCACCAGGACTTCATGTCCCTGGACCTTTCCTCTTCTAGCAGCTTTAACATCCCAGTTCACTACTAGCCAAATTATGTTACACAAAGATTTTTCTCAGTAATCCTACATGGTGATTCGAGACAAAAATCAGCCCATTTGATTTTTCAAGGATTAATAGCTTCCTGTTAAGAAAGCACATGACAATCCTTGCAATAAAAAAATAATTGTCATTTCAATGAACAGAAGTGTCAAAGTAACAACAGTACCAGCAAGAACTAAATTTATCTTTGCCATCTAACATCCACTATTTCAACAAACCATATGACTACACTGCATTAGGCATTACCATGTTCCCAGTAACAGCGTTAAGAAGAAACAAAAGACAAATTTCTTAAAAAAGAGTGAAATCCTACTTAAGATCATAAAGGAAAAAAAAATTCTAGGAATCTTTGAAGAAACACTTCAGCAGGGAAAATAAGTGATTAAAAGAAATAGTAATGTCTTCATCAGCTTTAACAAAAAAGGTATTAAATAATGCCATATTCCACACAGGTGGTGTGGTTAAGGGCATTACTGTACAACCACTGGTGACTGTATGAAGAAGAAGAAAATCACCAAATGACCTGATAATTCAACTTGTTCAAGTAAGGGCTTCAAGAGGCTTAAAGTGGAAAACATTGTTCCTAAACTTCAGGGATAATTAGTAGGTTTCTTTCACTGAACAATGAAGTTAACATAAAAAAAGAGCAAGCAGCAAAGCTCTCAAGCACTTGGTAGATACTGAAAAGATGACTTCTAACTGTAAAGCCTATTTTGTTCCTTCTTTTGATAACAGCATAATGCATTTTTACCTTATCATGGAAGTGATAGCATTATAAAAGCCCATCAATTCAAAGGCTATTTCACAGAGGTCAGGCTCAGCCTGCAATTTAAGTCCAGGCAGGAAGGATAAACTGCTCCCAAGAGTAGAGCATGTTGTATCACATACACAACACAGCAATGATTCATAGGACTTGGGAGGTTCGGAAGGATATCAGAAGTATGCAGGTTAACTGATAGATGCTCTCGGATATGAGGGTGAAACATTTGTTTCTTAAACAAATACATCCATAAGGAAATGGAAGAGTAAGATGTTACAGAATGAAACCCAAGGCAACTACTGAATCTACAGGACCCTAGTGAATAGCAAAATATAGAAAAGCACTGTAAAATTTAAGTGTTGTTGCATGGCCTATGACAATATCTATTCGAGGCTAAAACACAGTAGTGAAAACTACCAACATAAAATAAACTTTTGTTAATGATAGTGCTTATTTATGAGTGATAAAATCTCCTGTGACCAAAGAAAGATCCCAGAATTTAATTCAGAGCACTTTAAGGACAACAGCATCTGAAAACACAATCTTAGATACACTTTTCCCACCCAAAGTACCTAATACTAAAAAGAAAGAATAATCACAGACATTCACATGAAACATGATTAAAAGCTACTTGTGTGCAATACAAATTGGGTTCCAAGCCACCTTTACAAAACAGTATTTATAACCTATTTAGAAACCTAAGTTTAATCCTAAAACTTCCTGTGTATGTGTACATCAGTATGTAAACTAATAATGTATTCTGTATATAGGAAATTTTTTGTCTCTTGCAAATATAAGTTGAGGGAATTGCCCATACTTATTTTGGATCGGAGTTTCAGCTGGTGTGAACTCATGCTTCCTCCAGTATAAACAGAGTTAACTCATTCCATACGAGCTGAGAATCAGGAACTTGGGGATTTTTTTTGCCAATTCAACTTCAGTATTACTGTTGCAATACTGATGCATTTTGCTTCTTCAACCCAAGAATGTTCAGTGAGTTACTAAAACCTAGAGCATTGAGTGCAATCTCCCACTCTATACAGTTACAGGCAGCTCCATTTAGAAACACAGATTTAGCTGTTGTATAGTATCTGAACATTTACCTTTCGGACTGAAGCCAAACGGTTCATCATTAATGACTCTTCTCTATCATCATCATCATCCATGTCCAACATGGGCATGCTAAAGCTATCAATAATACTGCAGCACCTGGAGTTCTCATCCCTTGGATCAAAAGGATCCACAATGATTGGTTCAGTCCCTTTGATTTCACAGCGGCAGAAAGGACAGCCTTGGCCATCAGATTCCTACAGGAAGGCAAGAAAAAGACAAACTTTTCAACATAAATACTACAAGTAATTTAAAAAGTACACACAAAAATAGCTGTACTTTTAAAGCTGCCTCTCTTCAAAAGATTGAGCTTCACTTACTAAAAACCTAATCAAAATGCAACTATTATCTCTATAAGGCACCAAAACTGTAATTGTATTACAGACCAGAAGTAACACCTTGCCTTTTTGGGTTGCAATTTCCTATTTCTTCAGAGGAAAGAAGGTGAGGTGTGTAGACAGAGATAATGCACTTCATTAGCTATCATTTATATTACATATTATCTATTTATTTTTCACTTTAAGCTAGAAAACTTTAGGGCATGCAGCTCTCATTCTCTGAAAAGTGTATAATACAGTCCATCCCAGCTGGAACATTACCATTATTCAGCAATATGTATATAGAATATTTAAAGCTACAAACACTTTGACATGTTTAAGTAACAAGCCAGGACTTCACTACATTTTCAATAAATTAGGTAAAACAAAGAATTGTTTTCATATGTTATCAGAAACAAGAGTTACTCGAATCTTAATTTCTAAAGGGGTATAATGTGTTAAATTATTTTCAATCAGCCATATTCCCATTCAGAAAGATTTTTATTCCTTGTCAGAAGCAATCAAAAAGCCTTTGAAGTAATTTCAGACTAATGAACAAAAATACCAGAGAGCAGTCTTTCAAGCACTTAGGAAGACATTTTTCCATGAAGCACAACATAGATTTGAATTAAAAGGGGGGAAAAAAATAATCAACAAACCACACCCAAAAGAGCTCTGAGAGATCAACAGAATTCAATCTGAATTCAGCAATTATATTGTTCCATATTTGCAGTCAGGTAGACAGACAACTAAAAAGTTGCCAGCACCAAAGTTAATTCTAAACAACCTACCTGTTCTGCAGTATCACGAGGAAGCACAGCTTTTTGATTTCTCAGATGGAAAGACAGCTTTAATTTTTTTCTAGCATTCCTTTTATCTTGACACTTGCCACTCTTGCTACACTGACAGATGATTTTACAGTTTGTGGAAGAGCTGCATCACAAGGCTAGATAAGGATAAATAATGTCTCCTGATAACAGCCATGTCTATTTGCATGGTTAGTAATGGATTTTCACTTTATACTGGAAGATAGATGTGATCTACTTTCAGCAGCCTTGCATCCAAACTACAAAGGACAAGTCAACATCACCAACAACCTCAAAGGGTGCCTCCAAATTAGCTGGATCTACTGAAGTAAATGACTAAGGTGAACAGAAGTGCCCCCCTTACTCATGCAACTCCTTTCAGTTTAATCTTCTCAAAATAGCCTTACAGATGAGGCACAGAATTTTTAATTTTCAAGGCTTTCCTCTGTGTTGTCAAATAGTTCTGTACCAATAGTTTCCTTCCTCTCTTTTCAAAAGCACTACATTCATTGGGTAAACAATGACAGCAGCAGAGACTTGTGTTCAATGGTATGAATATAACTGAAAAATTAAAACTGAGATCTGAGATGTCTGACATTTGTCTGTGCACACAGAAAGGTTATTCAGAACATTGAAAGAGTAGCTATTGTGAAGCCTACAATGCAGCAGACATGCCCATATGCTTTTAGGATCAAGTCCAGACATGTAGTTTTTAGACAAGAATAGATTCCTGTGGAAGAAAATGACATTTTGCTCCTGTTGCATATTACAAAAAAAAAAAAGAAATGGTTAAACCAAGTCTTATTTGAGAGACAGATCTCCATAAAGGTGAACAACTCATCCTTAGTATTCCACGCAGATCTGATATTGCTTACTCTACTTTTTTCTGCTTAGTGAAAACATCTGTATTGGATCTCTGGAGACATGTCTAATTAGCCATTATGCTGCCAATTAAACACTAGCCCACCAGAAGCTCACAACAGCTGATGCTGTTACAGTGCAATATTTCTTCATTGCCTCACTAATTAGAGAGAAGGTAGATTTGTAACTGGCTCCAAAACATACCTGGCTGCAATGTTCAGATGAACCTTCATGTTTTCAAACATGGCAGTTCTCAGAGCCTAAAATTGCTTTGTTGTCCTCTTCCTGAATCCCTAGCCATTGGCCAGAGTACTGAGGACCTTAGCTTCTCAAGCCTCCAGAATCAGAGCCCATCACTGGTACATGCTGCTACCGTGCCATAAAGCACACAACCAAAAGTACAAAGAGTTCAGTCCTTTGCTAAGAAACTAAGCAAAACCAAACCCCAACAACAAAGCAAAAAAGCTGCAGACTGTAGAACTGCAGGATCTTTTTAACTCAAAGATTAACACATTCAGATCTCTGTCTGCCATTCAGAATGAAACTCGTAAGAACAGAGAAAGGGTACTCCTGAAATGAGAAATACTGTTCCAGCTCTTATTTGAGTTATGTCTAAAATGGAATTTTCTCCAAATTTCTGATCTGTGGGCAATTTAAAAGACTGGTGTTTGGAACAAACTCAAATTTCAGAAAGAACACGAAATCTGAAACTAAGAATACTCCTTTTTATGCAACCTTTACTGCTAATGGAAGAAAAACCTCAAATGATGCTTCTGATAACACTGCATTCGCTTGCCAGTGAGGATTTCTTAATTAGGAATTTGAAAAGAAAGAACATAGTACTTTAAGTTATATTTCAAACACAAGAATGAAAACTCAACTGAGAGGAACTCATTTAAAACCAGGTCAAAAATGAACTGGAGTCAAGGATTCCTTTTATTCTTCTCACTACATTTGTAACCAAAGCCTGGTGTCTAACTGCAGAACAGAGTCTTGCCTGAGTATGGATGACCCTTACTTCTCCCCACAAAATAGAGACGAAAGGAACAGGGAGGAGGAGGTGGAACTGATTCAGTTTGAGAAGCACCTCTCAGAGGAAAGTCTGAAGTTGTAAAGACAAATGTCTTCTGCTTTTGATTTCAATTCTTATGTCAAATGCTTGTTAACTGCATTGACAGATTGGTATGTCCAGGAAGAAGATGGGACAGAACACACTGACCTGTGTCACCAGAAAGGGCCTGTGTTTTTTGGGATATTCTATAAATGACATTGAGACATTAGAGGCCCCTCATTCAATCTCTCACCCCAACAACCATCCCAAGCTAGGTGGTTTAGTGCTTTACATACTAATAGATTAGGTTAGTAGATTTGGTTGGAACTAGATGATCTTTAGGGTCCCTTCCAACCTGGCCATTCTATGATTCATTCTATGATTCTAATAATGTGAAACACAAGAATTCTAATCTTACTCTTCCACAGACCTTTTCGTGACTTATACTACTGACTCAATCTTTCCCTCAAAGACATCTTGTCTCCTTATAAAACACTGTTTAGTCAATTACCTAGTCCCAGCTGCTACCTGTCCTCTTCATGCCTTATTAATACTTCATGAAGTGATCTGAGTGGCTGAATTGGCACCAAGTTCCCAGCTTTCACTGTCTGAGTAGACACTGTGCTCAGGAAATAGTTCTCACTTAGCAGGAGCCAGCAAATGGCCTTGGCAAGCCTACAAGTCTGAATTTTAATGACTCCTGGAATTTTATTTTTCACAGATTTTGGTCCACAAATTGAAAAGGTTTGTTATTTTCAATATGTATGTCCTTGAACCTTCTTACTGAGCACCTGGAAAACTAAACACATAGCCACACTCTAAAGAGTAAGGTAACAGAGAAATCCATCCTTTTCTCCAGTAACTGGACTATGACAGTACCTGCCATGCTGTAAGACAAGAAGTGCACATTAGGTGTCCACAAGGCTCTATCTTCACATCTTTGTCATTTTCTGCACAGATTTTACACAGCTGAAAAGTGGAACCCATTTCACAGTACAATTCATACTGCTCCTGTAACAAAAGAAAGCCAAGGGATTATTTCTTTACTATGACTTGCTCACAAAGAATATGCTTAAGCACCAGCAGTGACAAACATTTCTCAGAGTCTCCTATTTTCCAAACCATTTATTAGTCAAGGAAACTATTGCTAGTGATCTAATCAAAAGCCTCACTAAAGTTACTGAATGAGCTTACTTTTTTGCTTCTTCAAACTTATGATATCCTATAATACATGCTATAAAAAAAGGAAGCTGTAAGAACATCCTCAGGAGGAGTAAGTAACAGAGAAAATCTGAGCCCAGGACACTTTTCTAGAATTAGGTGTTGTTAGTGAACTTGCAATCAAATGCCCTTGGGTAGAAATAAAGCTTTTTTAGTCTTAAAAAACCCAACATTTGGAAGCTTAAAATAAGCAGAATCCAAGTCACAGGAAAATAAGCAGCTACCGCTGAGTAAAGGGAGGGGAGATGAGGCTAAGCAAAAGTAAAAGGGACAGGTCACACCTGCAGCTTTAATCAGTATGTGCTTAAGATGAGCTGGTGGTAGAGCTCTCACAAAGAATCCATCTGCAGCAATCTAGCCCTGCAGTCACCTTTATACCATCTCTTCATAGTTTAAGCAACTCTAATGAGAGCTTTAAACTATTGTATTTACATATTACTTAAGACAGCATTCACACAGCTCAGAATCTGTTGAATTCTCAACAGAATTAAGCAATGGTGTCTCATTACTAGCTCAGAAGTTTTACAGTATTTCTGTAGGTGGAATGCACATAATGCACTCAGAATTACAGAATACTCAGCAGGTCATCCAGTCTGCTCTGAAGAAATGGAAGATCATCTGAAACAGTATGGCTTGTGTCTACTCTGATGTCTTTCCTTGAACATATCCCTCAAGTCTTGAAGATGCTTGTACCTGGAAAGATGCTCTACACAGCAGACCCTAACCTCTTAGTGTTAATTTCAGCACTGTTTTTAATCAAGCATTTGTCTTGTGGTTGCTACTTCCTAATACTTGAGATTCAAACGTGTACATTAGTTTATCAGATAGTCATCTCACAGGACTAAAAACCATCTAAACATTCTCATTTTCTCTGCAAAATGACTGATTTTAGGCACTTAGTTATTTCTATTGCTTCTCCTGATCTCTCCTTTAATTTGCACAACAGACAAAGAAGGAAGGAGACAGATCCTGCAATTGGTGTCTTTGTGATATATGAACTACACTTTTGCTCCTGGACCTGTCAAACTGTCCCATTTCTATTCAGTCTTCAAAACTATCATTTCATCTGGATTCTAGTTTTGTATTCCTACCTGCTATCAGCAAAATAACCACTAAGCTCCATAAATGTTACAGAAACCTGTTAATGAAAATCTTCAATAATCATTAACACATTTCTCACTTGGAAGAGGCTTAGAGAATAAACCAAACTTTCCAAGACATGCACTTTGCATCACCATCAACTCTAGAGTTTAAAGGATTATTATCCTGTTCTTCATCTAATCCCTCTTATCAACATCTTATTTTCACTCACAAATTTACTTCTCACATTTCAATAAAATCTTATGATCACTGCTAGATGAGATACTAAAGCAAGTGAAGATTAGAAAATAACTTTCACTCTACAACATACCTGTGTGACTTTTATGTGATCATGTGGGGTGGGCTCACATAATCCTGTCAGATCAGGATTATAACTTCGTCCATCTGGGAACAGATAGCTGCATCACAAGAAGATTGTTTTAAGTACATACATTTCTCAGCTTTTTTAGCTAAATAATACCTATGTAATTTCAACAAGTCATTTTTGTCATCTTTTGGGTGCAGCCGCATTGCTCCTTATCCATTTTGACACATGTCTAAGTCTGTTCATAAAAACAGAGGGAAGATTTTGACACCACATGCAGAGCTACCACCAGAATGCAACTGAGCTGTGATTAGCAGAGAACTTTCTGGAGGCACTGTATATATTATTTTAGACCTTAGTGAGCTTATACTTGTGTATGTTCTTAGTGATCTCCCCACTGCAAGCATCACACTCAGTAACTATAGACTATTGCAAGTAATGGAGCAGAATAGAAGGTAACACATTTGTAGAGATCCATGTTTATTATGATATATACATCATAATATATGTGTATATAAATCTGTGTATGTTATGACAAGAATCTACACAGAGAATTCAAGATGCAGACTGGACTTTAAGCAAACACAGATGCTGGCCTTTCCATCCTGTGTGAAATTAATAATAGCTTAAATGATACTATAGACATCTCAGGTTGTTCTACATTCAGATTTATGTTACCTCTGACTTGGAAACAGTTTCTTGAAACTCATGTTATTAAATCAAAAGTTCTATTTACATAGGCTACAAAAATTTCACTCTGCATTAAATATTCTCAGCTCCAGTTTTTGTTTGCTCAGTTTTAGTAAAGTAGAAACACTACCACTTTAAGTATGTTTATTACCACAGGTATGTAATCATCAAATCTGGAAAAAAGTTGCCTGTGATAGACTGAGAAAAATGGCAAAATTCTGAAGTTTCTCCCCCCCTTCTTCCCTCCCCCCTCCCACCCCCCATTATGATCATGTGGATATATCAAAACACATATCCCAGTGAAAAGATTCTGACATCAAAAATTTGTCTGTTACTTCAGCCAATCTAGTAAAAATGTACTACTTCTCCCTACAAACTTAGATTCTCTTATAATTACATATCTTTTCAGTAAAGTATTAGAACCTGGAAAATGTTCTGGCTGCACAATATATATAAAAAAATCAATTACACTGCTTTCAAATCATTGTCCAGAGTTAGATATATGAGTAACTGGCAGGAGTAATTGTTCAATAAGCTTAAGTGCACTTGGGACTTCTATGGCAAGGTGGGGGTGGCTGTGAGTGTGGTGTGTTGAGGAATCAATATGACAGCTGCCCAACTTTCTTTTCTCCTGGAATTTATCTGCTCTGAGATACTGCTTTGGTTAATTTTCCTTAAATTTGGCTAATGGAATTACCTGGAAACAAGTGTTAGGGTTGTTAACAAGCCTTAGGGTCGTTAAGTCTTGGACTAGGCTGCCCAGGGCAGTGGTGGAGTCACCATCCCTGGAGAGGTTTAAGAAACATTTAGATGCTCTCCTTAGGGCCATGGGTTAGTGGTATGGTAGTGATAGGTATGGTTGGACTTGATGTTAGAGATCTCTTCCAACCTTTATGATTCTGTGATTCTGTTTTTCAAATCAATAAAAGGAATGGACCTTAAATTCCAAAGAAATGCTAAACATCATAGCCACACTCTCTATCAAATAAAGATCTTTAATAACTAGCCATATAAGCATGAGAAGGATCAAAAAAACCAGGATTTCACATCTCTAGTAGCTACAGGAATTGGTACTTACAACCCCTCCCGGCTGCCATCAATCAAGGCTTGAAAGAGAGGCTTGTTGTGAGGGATGGTCTGCAGTATGTTCCCATCCCCAGTCACATAGCCGATGGCCCACTGGCCCAAGCGAGTGCAACTCAGCCTGAAAATGTAGCTTGAGAAAAACAAGAGGAATAAAAAGTTAGTGTTAATCAGAGTTTAGCAAAACCAGTGAAGAGAGCAAGGAGAGCTTCTGGTTAAGATACTGAATTAGGCCTCTGAAGATTTGGCTCAGATTCACAATTCTGCCATGTGTTCTTTCTGTAACCTTCAACAAACCTGGATCAGTTCCTCATGGGCAGGAATAAAGCAACAGCAGCACCCTCTCCTCAACTTTCTGTGTGCTTGCTTTTCAGTCCTCAACGTGAAAGCTGCACAGTCACTGTGAATAGTTCTATTATGTACATTTAGACTTGCCCATAAACCATTTCAAGCACAGTATACTGTATTATCAAGTCTCCATAGCTACAGCATCTAGCTTTTGTGCATACACAGGCCAATAACCTGAACAAATGGAAGGGGAAGTATAAAACATCTTTAGGTGCAACAGAAATGTTAGTGTTGCATAATAAAATCTACAACATTCATTTTGTGTGTAACAGAGGAGGTAAACAGGACAGAAGAAATATCACTTCTACAGATAATAGCAACTTAACTGGACTTAAATTTAAATACTTCTGTGTGTTCCAGGTGACAGCTGGGAGCATATATAATGTAGACAGAGAGCACAATAGGAAGAAAAGGAAGATTATAGGTAATAGCATCAGGCATGTTTAGTACCTCTGACTAAAAGCTCTAGCTCCTTTCACATCAAACACCATCTCATACAACAAAAGCCTCACTGAGAAAAGCACCCTGCAGTGAAATACCACAAACTCAATTCTGTATTATACAGCAGCTTTTCTTAATTATACATCAATATTTTCTTTCCTTCCAAACCGTTTCGAATGAGAAATCTCAGCCTCCCTAATGTTTGGCATAGCTCTTACAACCTTCAGTTGGGCCAACATGACATTGAAGCAGTAACTACTCATTTGAAGAGAATCCTGTAATTTCCAGTATGTTTTAGACAGATTAAAGCATCAATCTCACATCATATATTCTCTTTCACATCTTACCTAAGCAATCCACAAAGTAATTTTCTGATACACCGTAGACTTATCTCAAAATCTACTCTCTATTTACAGGGAACATAAAGGCAACTTTGGATATTTTCTCCATTTTTTCTCTTTTACAATCACAGAATCAGAATCAATAATAGAGAAGAATCAACCTAGTGGTCCCGCTTCTGTAGTAGTGTTCATTAATGCCAAGCTAAAAATCAATGTTGTTTTACTGTAACCACAAGATTCTTCTCTATATGCATTTGACTTAGGCAACTTAACAAGAGAGAGTACACTGTTTGCTAAAAATAAAAAGAAATCAAATACATCATATGGGTATAAGTGTTGCTAGGCTTCTCTAACAAGTTTCAATATGATGCACTTTTACCCGTGTGTACATGTAATCCTGCAGCAAAGACAACTAGACCTAAGGAAAAAAACTTCATTAACTGAAAGGTAAAACTAGCTTAACTAATACAGAATTAAATCTTTGAATGATTTTTTTAAATTTCTCCAATCTGAGTGAAGAAAAAATAGCACAACAGAAATGTCATAAATGGTAACAGTTCCATTTGGATAATTCAGTATGTACAGCACCACTTAGGAATTATTAGAAACTCTACACCTCATGATAGGAAGTCTGACAGATTCCTTTTCTAGGTGCAGAGTCTACAATATATAATCATTACTGGCAAAGAAAATAAATATAGGAACATAAGAGGAACACATCAGCACAGATTACATTCATCATTTAAGTATGCTACTGTGAAAGATGTGAAGATTTTTACATTACTATTAAGCAACAATTCAATGATAATTTTGAAAAGCAAATGATATTTTCAAATAAGCTTTCCAAAAATGCATTGCTTGTTGTACCTAATTCAGCAGAAGAATGGAAAAGAAATTTAATTTCAGGGTTTTTTTCTGTTGATTTGCACTTCTGTGTGTTAATACAAAGGGTTTTTTTGCTTCATAGCACTGTAGAAGAATTGCAGCATAAAAACCACATCATGGTTACAAAATTCCTAGGTCTTAAAATTTAAAAGGTCAGCATTCACTTGAATGTGGAGTTCTGAGCTTTAGTATGAAGCCATTTTTAGAACTACATTTGGAGATAAATAAAATCACAAGTACAATAAAATCCCTACTACTTCTCTGATTCACTGTTACAAAATAAAAATTCACTCCTTCAATACTGCAGTGAGTTAAGTACCATGCAATATCTAAGTATGAACCTGGAATAATGACGTAGCTTTTTAGACAGTAAGTTTATCTGGAAAGCAATCATCAGGAGAACCTCTCACCTCCCAGGCTTTGTGCTGTATTTCTGCAATCTTGCTTTCACTTCATCATATGTCAGGAATGCCATGTATCCAGGATGTGTCACAGCTAAGAAGTTCCAATTCCTTAAGATTGAACCCCATGGCTAAAAGAGAAGACAACCAATTAAACAGAAGTAGACAGGTAGTTACCTATTTCTAATGAAACTCATGTCTATCTGTCAGAGAGACCTGTAGTGGTTTAGCTTTAGCTGAAAATTACACACTTCTGGTTAAGGTGTAAATGGTAGAAAAGACTGTCCTATGCACCCACCTTTCACAGAATCACAGAATCATTAATGTTGGAAGAGACCTCTAAGATCATCAAGTCCAACCATACCTATCACTAACATACCACTAAAGCATGGCCCTAAGGACATCAACTAGATGTTTCTTAAACACCTTTGCTACAAGGGTTCCTTCAAAAGAATTATTCCAAGTGTAAATTTTTTTATAAACACCTTGAATTCAAGAGATCTCCCATTTCTAGCTACCTAGAATATCAAACATCACACCTAGTTAGAGCCTGTAGAGTACAACTCCATGATGGTTTAATAAAAACACAATTAGCCTATTCTTAAGAGGTCACGAGGCACTTTCATGGTTACTGATAATTAACACTAACAAATGAATTCTAATAAAGACACTAATTTGAACTTCTATTCCTTTTCTTATCCTCTACTTCTTGATTTCTTCAGTTACCATGATAGTATTATAGCTAGAAAACAAAACAAATACTGCTAGCACTTCATCACTGTCTTTGCTGCTCTGAATAGCAAATGGTTCAGATACCTCAATGTAACATACCTGATAATGCTATCAGTTTGAAGAAAAGAACAGTCCTTTACATATTAAGTGTTCATTGCTAGCATTTGGAGAGACTAGAAAGTGCCTCTGAATGGTATGGTGATTTTGTTTGTCAAAAGACCAAGGCAGGAAGTTAAGCAACACAAGAGAAGCACCTTATCTGCCCTGAAAACTCCCTTCAAAAGGGCATCTAAGGGCTAGTATGGCAAAGATTAAATGCCTGTATAATACAATTTGAGTAGAGTATCCTATCAGTTCTGCTAGAGATCATGATACATTTCCCAGGCAAACCCTAACCACTACTTCACCATGGATGAACACCTGCTTTATTTTAGAATTAATACCTCTTCAAATCCAACACATAAAACAGAACAGTAAGGTTTCAGCATAAAGGCCATAAGAAACCTCAAAAATTCAAATCTGTACAAAAGAGAAAAGAAATCACAAAGCTAGAAGCACTACTGCACCTTGTCAACTCCCTTCCACACCTTCGCCAAAGATGGATGCCAGCAGGCTTCAGCACATGGAAAATTTTAGTTGTTCTATCTAGACAAAAAAGGGAGTTGACTCTTCTCCTGTCACCACACCCACACTGACAATTCCTTCACCAAAACACAATGTTCTTTCTCCTCTTGTGTTACAACACAAGCATGTATACACGTAAAAAAGGACACTCAGTACTTTGATGTTTTGTTGGACCATGCTAATACAAGGGCTTGCTACAGTACATTCTACAATAAACTCAAGTAGCATGAAAATCCCTTGGTTAATCACAGCCATCAAGCTTCTAAGCTGACATTAGACATTATGCTCCTCAAATGCTTGGACTCTTTACAGAACATCATGCTACTGATACAGCTAGAAAATAATGTGACAGTACGACTGCAAAATCAAGCAACAACTCATAGATCATCTTGTGCACACAGGGGAGAAGGAGTACTAAATGGGAAAAGATTTGTACACTTTTTCTTCTAAGGAAATATTTTTGCATAAAAGGACAACTTAACTGAACATGTCAACAGTGACAGAATGAAGTTCCTTCTCTTCAAAGCATCTACATATTCTGCCACGCTAACTTTATCTCTGGTCAGAGCATGGAGCACTTGAAGCTGTGCATGCATACACTGGGGAGGCAGGGGGAGCAGCTTCACTCTTACAGGATCTCCATAAAAAGTACTCTTGCATTCTTCTGTGAAAAAGCATCACTATAAACATAGTTTTTCTGTAACCCAACCCACACTTGGCAAAACAGGATTCGATTACTTAAACAATTAGGATTTTCTCTCCGTGGGTGTACACGCACAGTTACAGAAGCTGGTTAAGAACTAGAAGTAAAATGTAACCTCTGGGAGAGGTTTCAGGGCAAGTTCAGTGCAAGTTCACTTCTACAGTTAGTTATGCAGCTATTGCACCAGTTGGTAATCTGGTAAAAATTCTCTCTGTGCTTCCTTGCTAAATTGAAAATTAATCCTAATCAGTCTTCTCTCCTTAGCTGTATCAGTACTGCTAATCCCCTTTTTTTAGAGGATGACACAGTAATGAATCAAACCAGCACTGGCCTCACAAAGCAACTAATGCAAACAGATATTCACTGGCATACAGAACAAGGAAAATCTTATTTGTGGCTTGGGTTCTGAAGTTTGATGCAATCTATAGGATCCCACATAGGGTCAGAACAAACTAACTTCTCAGACCACTGACTTCTCAGTTTTATATCTGATGTACAGATTAAAACAAAACAAAAAACCACCAAACCCTGTTGTCAATAGTAAGCAGAATGCTGGGGGGGGAGAAAAAACTCCTACAGAAAGGAACTTGAAATAAATGCATTTCACAGTGATGTATCTTGCAGCTAATGGGTCTCAAGACATTTTGCAGTCAAGCCTGAGATCAAGATTTAGGCTCAATTCCTAACATGAACATTAGATTAGTTTGCCAAATACTGAATAAAAGGAAGAAACTTTGACAGAATAGACACTGATCCCAAAGCAGCAACATTTAGACAGGCATGCTTGATCATATCAAGCTCTACATAAAAGGCAAATCTTAGGGACATTTTGCTAAAGCAGCATAAAGCAGAATGATCTATATACTTTGCTTTATTATTTCATGAAAGAAAATACCCAAAGTTTTGTTCAAACCTCCATAACCTGTGTTTTAATAAATGACCAGTATTTGATTTAAGTATACAGAGATACAAAAGCACAATGAAAACAAACAAAACTTAAGTCAAGTACCTGAAGTACATTTCTAGGAATGTCTTTTAGACTAGTGAAAAATATGCAAGCAGCAAACACAAAGAAACTGTAATCATACTAAACATATGCAGAAACGAAGCAGGTGTTGCAGGGTGTTTTTAGGTTTTCAGATGTATGTGTTGAGGCCCTAAACTTTTGTGAAGGACTCAGTAAACACACAATTTATTGATGAACTCTGTTGTTTCAGTTATTCCAGTTTTTTAAACAAGATCTGCTTCCTTGACTCAGAGATCCTTGCCTCAGGGCACTGTGCTTATCAAACTCATACAAGTATCTGAAATTGTCAGATCTTACCTGAAATAATCTAGTGAAGATATCAAATTCAAAAATTGAAATGTAGTCATTGCAGGTCAAGTCAATAGTGGATTTAAGAGCCATTGCTTCCAAACCAGAGCTTATCTGATGAACTTCATGAAGGCACTGCCTGAACACTTTCCATGGCACTATAGTTCTGTGAGAGAGGTGGAAATAATACATTCATTTAAAAAAAACCCACATATTTAAAATTTGGTATATTTCAACATCGAACTGGGTTTTTACAAGAAGTGGAACACTAATTTGGTTTCTCTACAGACACAAAAAGTTAAAAATTCAAAAGATGGTGTATTTTGAAAGCGGCCTAAGCGAATGAAAAAACAGTTTACCTCAATCAAAGTGTCATTTATTTTACAACAACAAATATGAAAGCATTCTTAGGAGGAAAACAAAAAGAACAATGCAGAAACAAAAATATTCTACAAAGCAGGTATAGCAAAACACCCAATACCCTCTAGAAGATAATACAAAGGGCCAGGTCTGTGCTTAGTAAAGAACTTTCTTCACAGCTTCTCTTCTCAGGATGATAAGCATCAATTTAGCATCTACTGTGATGACATAAAGCTAAGGCTGATAAACACCAATCAAGTAACATGATAGCAATCAACCAAACACCACTGACCCTCCTCTGAGGTCAGGCAGAGCCCATGATAATTACATGGATATTGGAAAATCTTCTCAAAACTTCACCTTCACATAGTGTAGCAGGATGAGGAGGATTTTTAGAGTAGCAAATGTGGGAAATCAAGAATAGATGGAAATTCAAATTATCCTAATAGAGAGCTGTGTTCTGTCAAGTTCAGTTTCTATTTGCATAGATGGAGATAATCCAGATCAGTTATTCTGACAATCAAGTGCTTGTATTTGGAATCTGACAGGAGGCTGATCCCTTGGAAGTGGCCCATTTTATCACTCTCAAAACTATGAGAAGATGTTTAACAATAGTAATTCTTCTCATGCCTTTAGAGTCAAATCCACATTCCACAAAGCCATAACACCTTCGTTCTGCCCCACATTGGGTGAAAATTAGATGGCATTTTAAAAACAGTCTAACTAACCAAGCTATAACTATTAACCAATATATAACTATTTTCAGGATTTAACAAGATCTCAGACCTCCACAGGAATAATTTGTAATTACTGCTAAAACGACAGAAGATGCAAGCCTCTCAAACCCACCAAAATTTCTTGCCATTTTTATTAGTGCACACTGCCTTGTTCTTCTAAGAGTCAAAATATTTTACCCCAGCTTTTTAACTGATTTCTTATGCAGAAATGTGCATTACTTGTTAGAACACCACTGGGGGTGAGGTGGTGAAATAAAAAAACTACATTAAGTTGGTCCTCCATAATAAATACTATGCAAGTAACCCAAATTAAAATCAGTAGTAATTGGAAGTACAACACTGAAGACAGGCTCCTGTATTTCTGCTGCATCAGGCATTCACTGCATTTCTAAGTGCAAAGAAATCTACTTGTTACTTAAAGGCTTGGATTGAGAAAGTCATAAGTGATAAAACATGAAGTTTAATAGATCTCAGCAGATACTTTCATCTGTGTATGAAAAACAGGAAACCACAAAGAGCTGCAGAGAGATACCACATGAGATGGCATTTCAGAAATAATGCACATGGAGTTTTGATTATGATAGAGAGAGAATCAAACTGCACTAAGTGCAGGGAATAGAGCTGAAGAACATCAGTGCTCTTGTGGTGCTAAAAGATGTCTTAGTTAAGTGCCTGCTGCTTACTTCATTCCTGTAACCATGGCTCTGAAATGTTTTCTGATTCTCTTTGTATGCCATCCCAGTTACAGCACTGGGATCATCTTGAAATGGGGTTAGAAAAGTTGGGGTTGTTGGGTTTTTAGATTGTTCTAGTTCAGGTCTGTTGTTTATTTTGTGCTGTTTGTTTTCTTGAGTTTTGTTGGGGTTTTTTTAGGGGTCACAGGGGTTGTTTGAGGGTTTGGTTTGTTGTGGTTCGGGGAGTTTTTGTTTGTGATGCTATATGTTACTTTATTATAACCTTCAATTAGTTCAAAATCTTCAGAGAGGTGATTTTAGAAGGAAAAAAATATAAGAAGGAAACTGAAACACACAGATACCTTCTACAGCAGGAAAAGGTTATGGAAAACCTAATCCCTTTCTACCAAACTTTTAGGAAACCAGTCATCCCTACAGTGTCTTTGTACTCTTTCCTCATCATTAAAGGAGAAGCAAGCCCATACCCATCTAAGGAAAGAAAACACAAAATACACCAAGTGATCCTGAAGAGTTTTCCCTGAAGAGGCTTCTTGTGCCCTTATCTCCCTCAGAACTATCTGTACCTTGGCATTTATCTTTGGCTTGTCCTCTTATTAACAAGTCCTGACAAAAACCCTAAAATAAGTCATTACACCCCCAAGCTTCTTCAAATGACTTGACTTCTCTCTATTTCTTCTGCAATAGTAGCATTAATAAGTGTACTTGAAGAATCATGATGAATTCAAAAGGTTTCTGATCAAAGTATAAGCTTCTTAAAAATACTTCTATACAGGATGATATCTATTTACTGTTACTGACACACATCAGAAGGGAAGCACCACTCTATAATCTCAATTACAGTGTTTTAACCAACCCCCATTCAACTTCCATATGCCTATAGGAGAAGGATTAGTAACCAGAAAGCAATTTTCAAGCAATTTAGCAGAGAAATTTAGGTACTCCCTTCCCTTCTGGCCTGATTATGTGTACATAGGATTTCCTTAAACTCCCTGAACGTTGCTGCATTATTAAAAAACAAAAGGCATTAAAATAAACCTGGGAAGTAGTTAAATATTTTCTGAGCATGCAAAGTACAGGATTTCAGTAGAACTGCAGAGATGCAGCTCTTCTGGAATGTCAAGTGACACTGCTCCCATTTGAACAAGAGCAGACCAGAAGTATGTCCAGAAAGGTAAACATGTATCTGTGTAACTTACCCCTACAGTGAACATTTTTGTCTGCAAGAGACTCTCTCAAATGTTGCCAGAAAACATAACATGAAAAGGGCACTACTGTATCCAGAGCAAACTCAAATATTCAAGCAAATCCTGACCCAGATAGAAACAACATTCTTTGCAAGCCTGCAGTGAGCAATGTGGGTTTTGGTTTATCATCACTGAATAGAGCATTTTCTTAACACTGCTGCTTTAGTTTTAAGTGAGAGGCCACATGTTTTCATTGCTTCTGAACTGCAAAGCAAACAATTGACACACAGAAGGCTTGGGAAGTTCAGGCCTAAAGGAAAGAAGGAATCCTGCCATACTGAGCCAGGACAATCATTAGTTACATCATGTAGAACAAATATAGGTGAATCTAACAGGAGAAAAGAGAAGGGAAAAGAGAAAAAAGAGTCTTATGAAATGGGGAAAATATATCACCAAAAATGTTCACTTCCAAAGCAGCATAACTAGACAGTGCTGGAAAGACGGTAAGAAAGGCAGGAAGTCTGCATTTCCTGCAGTGTCCCTGAAGGGATACACTTATCTATGTATTTCCAACTCTGATATCTAACCACAAATCCAAAGCACACTCCTGCTTTTGCACGTCCTCTTATACTCAAAACACTGCCTCTCCTCTCCATCCACAGAGACTATGTTCTTCTGTCCCACAATCTAATTTGCCAACTGTTACAACTTCATTTTCTCTATCCTTTGTTCATTTAATTTTACCTTATCCTTACTCACTCAGAATAGCTGTGAAGACCACTCTCCTTTTCTGGTTTTTAACCATATCTTGTAACTTTCCATTGACTAGCTCTTCTCTATAATACTATCTATCTTGTTCAAATCTATCTCACGTTTGTATGAAAAAGATATACCAAGATTTATGTCTCACAAGCACCCTGGGAACAATACCTTCTACCTCTATCTCAAGTTTTTAGACAAGGGTACCAATAAGCCTATTTTCTTTTGCTGCTGATATTTGAGGAAGGAACCGTCCTCTAAAAGCCTCATTCCCTGTTTACTTCCTTCTCTTAGAAGTTCCTGTTGCCAAAATACCTTTTTTACTTCAGCTCATACTCAGATTTGAAGCTCTCTGGGCCAGCACCACCTCTTCGGTCCATACTTCCACAGCATTCAGGCAACTGTAGGGCTCTTGGGCACTACCAGCAGCAAGAGCAAGAAACCAAGTAATAAATTAAGGGGATCAACAAGGTGTTACAATCTAGCTTATCTGAGGTCTCACATTGTGACAGCTAAATGTTTTCAAGTTACACTGTGTGCTGTGGTCTGCCTCTTTCACTGCTGCTTCTCTGAACCCAAGCCACAGAGGCTATGTCCTTCCTATCCTGAGCCAAAAAGCACCACTGACCACAGCACGACCACAACTACTCAATGTTTAGAGTATCAGTCTAAAATATCTTGTTTAACTGCTACTAAGAAATCAATAGCCACATTTTCCCCTAAATTCCAATAAAGAATAAACACATCTCAGGCCTCAACTGGGGGGGGAAGTATCAGAGTATGTGTTTGGCTCTAGCACTGAAAGAATTTCTATTTCCTCAGAAACTGACAATAACAGAAATGCTTTCCATTTTTTAAGGTTTCACAATCATGGACACATTAAGATTGGAAGAGACCTCTAAGATCATCAAGACAACGGTTGACCAACATCACCATGGCATTAAACCATGTGACAAAGTGCCATGTTTTTTTGAACACCTCCAGGGATGATGGTAGTACCATCACTTCCCTAGGGAGCAAAATGAAGAGTAAAACCTTAAAAGTTAAAATAAATACTGTAACTATGGAGAACTGAAAAGCTAAGAACACTGACATTTTGCTGCTCATTCATTCTGCAACATGAAGACAGCCACAAATCACACATTTCAATAGTTACAAAGCCCTGCTTGACTTTAATGTAGCTTGCAAATTCAGAGGCTGGGAAGATCTGTTAGGTCATCTCTCCCAATCTTCTCAGTTCAGGATCACTCCTAGTGGTATTTCACGCAGTTTTGCTCAGAACAGAAAACTAATAAAGATGTAAGATGCTATTAAAATAAGCGAGGAATGGGAGAAAATCAACATCAAGCACTACAGAGGGATAAAACGTGGATAATGAAGAAGCTATCAGATTAGGTTTTATATGCATATTTACAACCCACTGGGGGTTACTAAAGTATCTGTAAACAAATGTAACTGCTGATTACATGCCTTACAATTTCACAGTTCCATTTAACATTCCTGTTTAGCTGTACATTTAACTCTGATTTGTTTCAGTGCAACTATCACGGTAAACCATGGGCGAAGATTAACTCTGCTGAACTCCCTTACTCCAATAACTGCATTCTACTAGTCAGTACAAATTCAAAGATCACACCTCCTCAATCTCACTGCTGTCTTGCTTTTGACACTATTAAGTTCTTTCCAGGTATAGATCTTAACCTGAAATCTTGACCTTGACCATGCTGTAAAGCTTGTCTCAATTTATTCCTTAGTTCTTTTTCACTCCGCTCCATTTTTTTCTTTAAGAGGCAGTCTTCCTCCTCATAGATTGTGAATATGCCAAAAACCTCCACTCTCAGACTAATCTAGTCATTCAGCCTTTGGAGAGTTCTCAAATATTCCTGATTTGGTTTTCACAAAGCAAACCCAAAATTCTCTCTATCCCTTATCTCCCTAATAGATTTTCTCTGTCAGCTTCCTTGACAAAGTCAATACAACAAAACCACCCTAGGCTTTCTTTTTGACACTGTGGACCTCCTCCCCTAACCACTGATTTGGATACATTCTACTTTGCCATTGCAAAGCAATCAATTCCTCCACTTCTTCCTTCATCATACTGCTACTGGAATGGTTTTAAACTAAAGGGGGAAGATGTAGACTAGATATAAGGAAATAATTTTTTACAATGAGAGTGGTGAAGCACTGGCACAGGTTGCCCAGAGGTAGTAGAAGTCACATCCCTGGAAACATTCCAGGTCAACCTGATCTAGTTAAAGGTGTCCCTGCTCACTGTAGGAGGATTAGAGTAGATGACCTTTAAAGGTGCCTTCCAAATATTTCAAGTTAAAAAAGAAAATAAAGACATTTCAGAAAAATCAAGGTAGAAAATGGATTAAATAAAAGATTCTAATTCATTATTTTGAAACAGGAAGATTGTTTTTAGATAATATTATGCTGAAAAAAAAAATCTAACAGCTCTACCTCCCTCCATCCAAACTGATCAAACAAAGCATTAGAATTATTGCTTGTGTTACAGTTCACCCATCAAAAACCAAGATTCAGCACAACTTACTTTTTATTTATGCTGTAATCTTGAACAGCATTGCTTAGTGACCTGTAAAGGCTGCTTTTTGCAAACAAGTGAGGTGTCCAGGCTTGTCCTGTAAAACAGACATGCAGCCAGGGAACACACACTCATACAGCTCCTCCCCATACTCTTCAGGAGGTTTCAGGTAGGACTAGAATCCTATCTTTAGGTGGTCAATAGATTTAAATGGTTGGTTGAGACACTCAATCTTTGTGTAGGTTCTGCTTCTAGGGAAGTGACGTCAGCATATTTGCAAACTAGTTTCTCACAGCAGTCCCACGGTAAAAGATGTGGCCTCACAGGCATATATTTCTAAATGGATTAGAAAATGAATGCTTAAAAAGCTTCAGGCATTTTGTTTAATGACAAGATTAAATGTAATGCTAAAGAAACCTTTTCCTCATCTGTTCAGGAGACACACATGCCATTACACATTTTACAATTACTTCAGCACAATTATCTAAACCTGAGACAATGGCAAGGCTGCCAAGCACACATCAACTGTTTACTGCTTAAGACAACAGCTTCAGTTGATTAGAAAAAAGCTGGGAACACTAGTACTAAACAGTGATTATTTACCTAGGCTCTAAGTAAAGCACCTGACAGGACAGAACTCAAACTTCCAGGCTATACTAGGTGAATAAGTTTACAGATGTCATTAACTGGATGTCCCAAATCTGCCTTGATTTCTAAGCATTTTTGATGCAAGAATGCTTTGGGGAAAAAAAAAATCCCATAAGCAAACCAACTATCAAAAGCAAACAATCCCAAAATCAAACCCTGTCAAAGTACAGTAGGGGAGGAGGTCAGAGGGCTATTACTAAGGGTTCATATTTAAAGTTAGATAAATTTCTTCATAAAATACAAGTAGCAAGTATAAAAAAGGCATAGCTCTGAGGCCATGAAAAGGATTAGAAAGAAGTGCTCCAGGGGATGAGTCAGGAAACAGAAGAGTCAAAGGTGAACAAGAGAAAGATGAGGGTAAAGCTGAATTGTTCAGATGGACAGATGCAGTCGAAAAATCTCTTATCAGTCTTGCTTTGACAAAAACTTCCTAATACATTACAATAACCTACTGTCTGACACCTCAAGATCCTATCCATCATGTCATCTCCCAAAGGAAACTGGTAGGACCATTGGAATGAAACTTGAAGGGAAGCACTTGAATCTCACACAGAAAGTACAAGTTAGCAGAGGAATACAAAGAGGAACATGACAGTGAAAAAGGAAGCTCAGGAAACAGGCTGAAATGAAATGATAGAGCAGCTTGCAAAAGACAAGATCTGCAAATCCTAATGACAGAAATGCTATCTGTGATCAAGACAACTGGTAAAGCTCATTCAAGGACAGAGCCCAACAGGAAAAGAGAAGGACCACAAGGAAATCTAAATTCTGAGAGTTGCTAAGCATAGGGGAGAAAGGAAAAGATAAACAAAGATGATCATCAGCCATTCTTTCAAAGCTCCTGTTTCCTTTTACATATTTTTTAAAAGTCTCATCTGTAGACCCTCTGTGTCATGAAAATTAATCCTTCAGATAACTTTATCTGAACTTTTTTTAAGTATTGTGAAGATCATCTTCACCTTCAATTGGGAAGTACAAAACATAGTCAGTTTCCTTCCTCTAACAAAAAGAAGTAACTTGACCACACTCTAGCATTACCTACATGGGGGGGAAAAAAAAATGTGTTAGAAGACTGAAGTTACCAGGCAGCACAATAATGAAACCTGAAAGCTGGAAGCTGGCAGTGAGTGTGTTATAACTAGCAAAAAAACTCAAGAGAAGTAAAACTGTTGTAAATACACACTGAACAAAATTAATTTGCAAGGAGCCAACCTACAACACTGGTATTTAAAATGAGGAATTAAAGACTTTCTTATAGAGCTGCTCCTGCTCAGAAAATATAACAGATTTTGGCAGGAATTGTTCTGCGACTTGCTATGGCCTACGGCTTGCAGGACAGCAGACTGGATGACCATAGTGACTGCTCCATTGTATTGGAAAATACACAAATCTCCTGCCTCCTCCCTGTTATATCATTGTTAAGCTCATAAATATTACATGTGAGAAAGTGATGAAGCTATGCTTATCCTGTTAGCCACTACCTGTACCATAACCAAAATTGTTTCCCAGAAACAAACCAAAAACTCCACACCCACACCTGTCTTGTGTGATTAAAGCCTTTTACATTTTCAATACTGCATTTGCTATATCTCCAGGTCACATTTAGCATTCATTTTATGACCCATTCTTGAACAATATGCTTCTCCAAAACCTGCTTTTGATTAAACCTTCCAATATATCTCCACTTCTGCTATCTCCATTACAGAACTTGAGCAAAAGAATACATTAGTCACCCATGAGAATGTTATAGGTAGCATAGCAGTAGAAAAAAACCCTTGCATTAAGAAGGGATAAACTTCTTACTTAAAGCCCACTAAATATTGTAGTAGTTAGAAAATTAAAGACAGGAGAAGGAAACATACTGTCCATGAGACCAATATCATAGAATCATAGAATGGTTTGNTGCAGCCCAGGATGCCATTGGCCTTCTGGGCTGCCAGCGTGCACTGTTCGCTCATGGCCAGCTTCTCAGCCACCAGCACCCCAAGGCCTTTTCTGCAGGGCTGCTCTCTATCATCTCATTCCCCAGCCTGTATCAATAGTGGGGATTGTTCCCACTTCAGATTTTAGAGTTATCTTTTGTTGAATATATATGAAATATAAAAGGACATGATTTGCTATGTCCATCAGGAAAACAATGTACTATCCTCCCCTTAGAATGGCATCATGAACTTCATGTAATAATTTGTAAGTGTAAGTGCCCTTGATAAAATTGCCCATACCTTTTGCTCATCCTTGGAGAAAACAACATTGAAAAAATAGTTAATAATCCATTTAGAGATTTCAGCCACATTAGACTTGAACAAGAAATGACCACTGATAAAACTTAGAACTATTATTTGGACTTTGAAAAAAATACTCTTTTCCATGCTACAATTAGAAAGAATTAAGGGTTTTGCAAAATGTTAGTACTTACTTATCTCCAAAGAATTTTCTCCAGAAATCTGCAGCATCAGCTTTGGTGATACGAAAGTTATCACCCTGGAATTGGCCATTTGGGAAAATAGCCTTGATTTCTGCTAGCATGTGGCTGAAGATGAGGGACAGCTTTGTTAAGTTCCTCCTGCAGATAAAATAGGGAAAAAAAATAAAAATCACATCAGACCCTTAAAACTGAATAAATTGAATCAGTTTTTCAGCACCTCTTATACCCTGTATGTTTGTGTAATCATCACTGTGTGACACAATAAAACACTGAGCTTTTAACTGAAAACACTCAAAGAAACACACATCAGCAGTTTGTGTGACAAACCTATATCAGCTCCCATTTCTAGAAATATAAACACAGTATAGAACTAGGTTCACTCTTTTTCCTATAACAGTTTTATCTTTTATTCTTTCCAGCTTTTCCTTACTGCAGCTACTTCCTATTCTCTTTTCAAATATCTTCTCTCTAGTTAAAACTTGCTCTCAAGTTTTCAGTGGTAAGCTAGAAACAAAAACCAAGCTGCTTTACTATCAAGCTCACTTCTATAAGCTTTCCAGACTTGTACTAGTTAACCAAAAATTTTGGGTTTGGCACAAAAAATCTCACTTAGCGTCAAGAACATGGCATCTTGAAGCAAAAACAATCCTTCTTCTAGGAAAAAATCTATGAGAGATGGTAGGGAGAGGGGAAAGAAGAAGGGTGAAGCAATCTTTATGTGAGTTTCCTCTTGGAGATTCGTTAGATGATCCTTGGCATCAGGAACATCCAGGAGAATGAGCAGTGTTTGATGAAAAATATGCATTCATATTTATTTTAATGAGTTAGAAGAGTCCTGTGTCAAGCTCCTTCAGTTTTCACAGCTCAGGTACTACTTAATAATGCCTCAATTTAAAGAAAAACATAATAAAATGCTTATCAATAATGTTATTTATAACTGCTTATAGACAGTATTGGAAAGAAATTAAAACTTAGTCATTAAATCCCTAGCCACATGAGAAGCTGAATATAGACTTTTACACATGCACACCAAATAATTTCAGACTGCTCAAAATCTCAAAAAAACCCCAGTTAAACAGATTTCCTGGGGTCTTCCTAAAAGAACACTCAACTTAGTACTGAAGCATTAATTATTTCAACCATATCTGTAAACAACTTGTAACAGAGATTCCTGTGGAAGTTGTGTTGCAGATTTTACTACAGGTTTTGCTATCAGAGAAACTATGATTAAGAGAGTTATTTTTTAAAACATAAGTCCTTTAAAACAAGCAAACAACCCCCTGATGAATACACTCTCCCTCCCCTCAAGATTCAGAATGGTTGTAGAGCTAATTCTGTGAGAGTCCTTTAATTCCTCCAGTATCATCAGATGTCTGTAATTATGATGCCCAACTGTTCCTTGCTATCCCCTTCCTATTTCCTTTGTACTTTGATTACACACACATGTTCTTTATTACTTTCCTCCTCAGAACTCAAGCCTGATGCAGACAGCAAGCAACAGCTATTTTAATGTGGCTTCCTCAGCCTGCCCCAGATCTGAGATTAAGCAAGAAGCTTGCTGTACTCAGGACAGATGGGAACGTGATGCAGTGCAAGTTCCAACTGAGCTCTCCCTTGCCTGGTACACCATGGATCTGTCTACAGTAGCAATGTACTGTGCTGCAAGGCTTCTCTCCAGGTACAAACTTACCTAGTGAGCTTGCTGGATTTGGAGGCTTGAGCCTTGTAGTGAACTAAGGGATTAAGTCATGTACAGGTGCCATCTAGGGCGTCTCACACAGTGAGTGTGTCTGTCTGCACATGTCCATGCACATGCAGTGCCTGTTAGGTACAGCTGCACAGTACGTGACTAGAGCCAACAACTGGGAGGAACTGGATGGAAAATGCAGAGTATGGACAAACATCCAAATGGCTGCATCTAAATCACAAAGACTGTTCCTTCCCTCTTTGAACAGCACTAGTCACTAAGTGCATTAATACGCTTTTGTTTCTTTATACAAGTTGGTTAAAACAAAGAAAAAAAGTCTTGGCCTTGTTGCGTGTATAAAGAAGAAAAAATATTTCAGTATCAAACTAAGACACCTTTTAACCTGACTGCAAACCTGAAACTTGAAACCAACCAGAACCTTATCTGTGCCTGCACATGCATCACCCAGCCTGTATGTGCAGCAGAACATGGCAAATTCTTGATCATGCATATATACAGGTGGCAGCTCTGTTTCCTCCTTAATTTTGTTTTTTGTTGTATGAGATGATTATCTCAAGTCCTTCTTTGGTATCAAATAATCATAATAAATCGTATCTTAACTTTTTGCTTACATTTTTTCTTCAGACTTATTGCACAGTACATATTGCACAGTTTTTTTCTTAGATACGCTCATGTCATACCAGACCTCAGTAACTTGTTATGACAGAGATAAAATGCTCGATGATTTCAGAAATACTTTAAGAATTATGCAAGGTGCAAAGATGATGCCATCAGGATGGGCCAGTGACTCTCCATGCCTATTTCTCTCTTCTGACAATGCCTATTCATTTTAGCACCCATAGTTTTGCCGTCTTGTGAAGGGCTTTCCTCAGGCATCTCAAGAAGCACATACTACATTTTACCCACCCGGCAGTCTGTGAGGCTCTGTTTTCTAAGTTAGGATGATTCCTTTTTCTCCCTTCATATAAAGATGGAGAGTATAAAAAAATTTTCCACCTTATTTTCCATTCATAAGTGTAAGACAAAGTATTCATGTACTATTTATTTGAGGGGGAAAAAAACCCAAAAAACCAAAACAGCTAAACATATCAGCTTTAGCATTTTCACGAACTATCCTAATGAAAACCAAAGAATTTGTCTATCTGAGCCACCCACCTATTTTAGGTCTCATTCCCACCACGAGACTGTAAAGAAATCAATCTTTATCAACCTAGTCTGCATCTCTGACTTTTCTTGTCCTGGTCACAGTGAAGACTGGGAGTGGCACAACAGTACTGGCAGTCCAGTGGCACAGAAAAGCTGAGCAGATTCATGCTCTGAAGATATTGTTTGACTTGTTACCCCTAAAAAAAAAAATGCTGTGTGAATTTCTGAGAAGCAATGGTTTGCACACCACAGCAGCCAGCCTTCAGAGTTTAACATTATAATACACTTTCACTGTCAACCTGGAGCAGGTTAGGCTGGGATTTCTTTCCTCATCTGTGTTATGCCTGGTACAGAGCACAAATGTCTCCTTTATTTCTATAGAAAGAATGGGTTTCATGCTGCTAAGGAACACCTTATCTTTCCAAAATCAAAATCAAACAAAACTGCCTTTTTAAAACAATTTAAACTACTACTAATCTGCTGTGGTAAGATTTAAGAATATTTTAACACTAAATGATATTACCTCAACTCCATTATATGTAATGCATAGTGTAGGCCCCATATAATCTGCAACATACTCAATGATTATTACTTGATGTTTTTGCTATGATTCATGCTTAGGTTTTGTTAACTTTCTTTTGCCAACTCCACCTGATCCCATACAGTTCAAACTCCTTGTAGAACTTGATTTCTGAATTAACAGTTTTTCAGTCATACTCTATCACCTGTTTCCAGACATGCTTGTACATGACAGATCTACTGAAGAACTAAGAAGCTTTGAACCAACCCCTGAATGCCTTCAAGATAAGAATTAAAAAATGTTTTCTCATTTAGTATGAACTTGTAAAGGTCTGCTCAATCAGTAAACATCTTTTGGTTAATCAGAAAAAAGAGGTATTTTCTTCATTTAAAAAAATCTCTCTTTTGGAATTATACATCACCAGCAAGTGTTCTAAAACACAAAAACTAAATCCTGAAAACAAGAATTGTCAGTTTGCTCACTTTTCAGTAAAAGACTATAGTCTAAATCAATTTTCTCTTCAACACTGAGGAGGGAGGTCAGGCTAGAAAAATACAGCAAAGATTTCATAACTGAAGGACTTCTCAAATTTCCAGTGCTATGTTTTAAAATAGAGCTTCATAATGGAAACGTTACTAGGTCCCAGCCATAACCAGAGCAGCAACAGCTAGTAGCAGCTCTGAAGCAGTCCTACCCTCCTAGATCTATTAAACAGGAAAATGAATGTGATCAGCATGCAGGCATACAGACAAGTTTTGGCTGTGTCAACTTTGTCATCACTGCAGGAAAGCTCATTTCACTTTTTGGAAGGCAATATGGTCCAGGAAGCAGAACTGGACAGGGAATTAGGTAGTGTCACTTCCCTTCTGTCCCTGGCCTGATGGAGGAGGTGGGATGAACACCTGTGGCATACATTTACTGCCTGGGTATAAGGATAAAGGGAGTAAAGCACTGACAGCTTCAAACTTGGAGAGCTCCAAACAAATAGTTGGCAGAATCAGCATGGACAGAAATAGACAAAGCATACATCTGTGCCCCAATCCTTCATAATTACTGGATTTCACAGATGACAGCCAAGACAAAGTCATTTTAGCAATGTGTACTTCATCTCATGGAACAGCTTGAAAATGCATAAACCTGCTTACAGAGGATATGTATATATCATTTCTACTTTCATGCTTGTATGCTGCTATCTCACATGAAAAACAATCATTGGTTTGATGTTTGCTTTTTTACACAACTATACATATTTCTAGAAAAAACAGTAGACAAGAAGTCAGACTCTGTATCTTTGCAGTTATGTCATTCCAAAAATTAGGTTACTGTTGGATTTCATTCTTCATTGCATCTTGTGTTTAATCTTTCTGCAGCCACATAAATATACTTTGTGAAACAACAAGCTGCTGTAAGAAAGAATACATCAACTTTCTAAGCTTATAATATATAACTTAATCCCCTAGCACAGAAACACATTCTCTAGAGCTAGAATAAAATCCATTTGACAGCTAAGAATATTTTCCAGATAGATCTGACACAAAAGTACACCAGACTGTTACTAAACAGATAATTCCTCTACAAGCCTTATTTAGAATAATTGTAGGAAGACAGCTCTGTTAGCTGGCAAAAGTGCAAACCAGAACTGCTTATGAACCAAGATAAAAGAAAGTTTGAAATGCCTTCATAAGGTGAATTGTTTATTTTAACTTTTAAAAATCCATCCTCCCTAAATATGAAAGCTCCAAAATCCAAAACATATGTACAGAGCTCATTTCACATAATTAATTCTATTCAGAACAGATTTCTGATCCATATGCTCCTGTTGCAGTAAAACATAGTAACATGGATTCTGTAGGAGCTCCACTGCAAAGAGGAAGAAGAGAACCTTGTGATTCAGGTACAAAAAAGGGAAGGGAAGACTCATGTTCTGAGCTCTTCCACTCTGTTCTCTCAGAGTTCAGCATTTACATTTTGTGCCCCAGGCTTCCATTCTGTGAAAAAAGCCACATTATTCTCCATTTATATTTTGCCACCAAGTGCAAAACCAGAGCTGTCTATAAAGCCCTCTGCCAGCCTATACTTCTGCCAGGAACTACTGACAGGTGACACAGACAGGAATGCACTAAAATCAGGACAAATCATTGAAAAAAAAAAAATCTGAACAAAGTGGTGAATTTCTGAAGATCTCCAGAAGGCACAGGAACATGACTAAAAATGATACGTTGCTGTTAACAGTTCACTCTTGATAACCTGGTACAACTCTGACTCATCCTCTTCCAGAACTTCCCCTTTCACACACAGTAAACATAGAAAGAAAAAACAAACA
>VWZO01020937.1:306770-351889 GCA_013396975.1 Bucco capensis | reverse complement strand
CCCCCCCCCCCCCCCCCCAACACTGCTATCTTAGAAAACAACAGGTGTAGAATACAGTCAGATCATCTTAACAATGGAGCTCTCTGCTTAACACTTCAGAGGAAGTGATGGAAACCAAAGGTTCCTGTCAACCTGCCTTCAGCGGGGGAGACCCCAAAACAACCAAGAAAACAAAGCACAAAGCAACTGTCTACCATTGTATCAGCTCAACTCTGGATCCGTGCAACAATTGTGTGTAAAAGGTACATAAGCATGGGGTATTGTTCCAGGAGCAAATGATATGTGTCTATTCTTGGGATGAAATGTTCCTGGGACTATGAATAAGCATGAGCTCTATTTTCTGCTTGTGCTGGTGATTCACGGAAGGAACACGGACAAATAACTTAATGCTGTTGTGCTTTAGTATTCCTCTTCTTTAAGCCCAGAAAAAAAATAACACTGCTTCAAACACAGCATGGTTCAGCCAATAATTAAATCCATCATATGGTAAGCATGAAAAACAAGCACAAAGTTGTAAGAAACCATCTGGACCCAACTACTGCTTTCCCTTGAACCCTGGAGGAGTTGAACTTATAGAGTAGGAAAGCAGTATGCTTCCTTGAATGTCTCTCCATCAGCCGCTTTCCTCTAGATACAAGGAATATCATGCAACACTATGGACACCAAAAGGGAAAAAACAGCTGATTTTGAATCATAGAACAATCCGAGTTGGAAGGGACCCACAAGGATCATCAGGTCCAACTCCCATTAGGCAGAGGACAAAACCCCAAGATCACATGAGGTGACTAAGGACACTGTCCAAGCGTCTCAAACTCCACAAGATTTGGAGCCATGACCACCTCCCTGGGGAGTCTGGTCCAATGTTCCACCACTTTCTGGGTGAAAAACTTTTTCCTAACATCCAGCCTGAATTTCCCCCGGGACAACTTCATATCATTCCCCCACGTCTATTTTGGGTAAAGATGTTTGGGAAAACAAAGAAAGTTGATCACAATGTCGTCTTGAACTTATTTCCATCTTTGCTTCATGCTGACACACCAACTTCCACCAGTAGCCTGGTTCCTTTTGTTGGCATATGCATTAGGAATGTAGGGAATCATCAAAACTACTTTTTTTTATTATTTTAAATTGTGCCATAACCTGCAGAGGTGGTTATTACCTGCCATGTGACACAATTTCCACTGAGCAAGTCAACAAGATTGCATGTCAACAAGCTGTCCCAACATTCCTAAGAGACTGGCCAAAAGAGAATTTTTCCTGGCTGAGCTACTTCTGAGACTTGGTCAAGAGACAATGCTAAGCTGCACACTTTGCCCTAAAGTCCCTGGATTTTGCTTTTTGAGCCTCTTGTACATCATTATTTCTACATATTTATTCTGTGGCAGAGCTAGGAGCCTATCATCAAAAGCAGAGTTTGTTGATTTACAGTGACTAACCCTCTTCATTCCACATATCTTCCTGTTAACAAGAATCATCATTAAATGCGTAGAGGAACTCTCCAACTCTACATCTTCACAAATACTTTTTTTTTTTTACAGAACTTCAAATATGTCAATTTTTACCTTAAGCCCTGAAATAAGATTCCATGTAGACAGCCACTCTCATTCAAACATGGTAAGAACTGTCATTAAAGCATTCTAAGGGTTGTTTTTCACATGGTCTGAAATACATGACTTTTACCAAAATGAAAGTCCAAGTGAGAGCTAAGTGAGAGCTAAATAACCCATCAAAATATAATAATGAGACTTCAGGCCACTTCAAGTAATTCCAAGAAGTAAAGCTACTGAATTGCTATCAAACATACAATAAAAATGTCCATTTCCTCAGATGCACTTCAATCAAATCCCCCTGAAATCATTCAGGGAAAATGATTTAAACATTACTTAGAGCTGAGATGCAGCTTGTCTGCAACACTCATTTAACAGAAATCTCTGTGTCACAGAGCTGAGCTGTGTCACAAATGCATATGGCACAAAAAATACATCAAGTACTGAAACTGTGTGTGGGTCTTAGAATATTTACTGTGTTTATTAACTGAGAGAATGTAAAGTGACTTTCATTCAAAGAAGAAAGTTACCCTCTCTGGCCAGAAGCACTAAACAATACAAATCTACACTATTCACTTTCATATCTATCCTGAAGCAATCAGCCTCCTGTCCTCTTCCATATCAGGAGCACCTCCAAACCATTTAAACCAGATACATTACTGTCAGGTTATGTTAGGACTTTATCTGTACAGAATAGCAAGGAAAGAAAAAAATCAAATACTTGGTCCCAAATTGTTACTTGAAATAGGTTCTCGATGCCATATCTACTTTCAATCCAGGAGGATCAGGTCAGTAGATACTTAACAGGACAGTGACAATCCAACTGGGAATATAGCAGAGACCTTGGGAAATCCTAATACATTTCCTTTGTATAACAAGAGGTGTGATTTCACACCAACTCATTCAGGAGCAGTGTGCTACACTGTGCTTTAAAATGATAGCTGCAACAAGAACCTAGAAGGGTATCTGACCACACTGGAGAAGTTAGTAGTGTTAAGAGAGCTGATGGAGAAGTCAAATCCCAGATGTCTTCCAAGAAAATAAACTTTAATAGCCAAGTAAGACAGTGTTTCTAAAATTAGTTCAAGAGGCTCTTAGAGGGCAAGGATCCAAAGAGGATGAGAAAGGGTCACTACACCACAGCTGGAGTGAAAACATCAAACTCCTGAGTGGCAACATGAAAATCTGTACATCTTACTCACTGATAAATCTTATCACATGCAAGCTATTAATACAATACACAGGAATACAGCCACAACTGGCAATAAAACAGACTAAAATTCCTTCCAGTAAAAACATTTTTTTTTTAGTAAGGCATGATGGTTCTAAGAGTCACACCCAACTTTTACTCCCCTGAGACCAAACACTTGTGCAATTTTGCCTAGCGAAGCAGTTTACTTTGCTACTTGCAAAAGTAAACACTTTCTGTGATTATGGATCCTTGGAATGATCAATCAGCCTCTGGAAACAAATCACTTTGAAACAGGAACTAGAGACAATAGTATATTTTATTAAACACTACAGCGTTTCAGCTCTTGCTACTGAAAACAGCAGATACAGAATGCACATCTTAAGCTAAAACAAACAAAAAAATCTCTGAATACTAACAAATGCACCTCTAAGTATCTAACCACTCTTTTCATTAATCATCTGAAAAATACTGCACTATATATTGTGGCAAATTCTCACCATCTGAAAACACTTATACTAAGATTATATGAAATTGTATATACTACCTTTAGTTTGGTTTAGTTTGTGGACCCAGTATTTCAATTCAATTACTTGAATACTATAGCTAAATAAAAAAAAAGAGTATACATTCTAAAGAAGCACTGGGTTAAAAACATTCACAGTCAAAAACATAGCCCAACTTCTGGTTTTCAGATAGTCATCTTTGAACAGGAAAAGAGTATTATTTCCCAAAGTGTACCATGCATTTAAATGCCCTTTTATACTATGAGTAAGAGGAAGATTGTTTAGATCTGAAGAGAAGCAGACTTAAACAAAGCAAAGTGCATTCCTTCCATCTCTGGGATGCTGAAAGCACCAGCTACCACGGCAGATGGCCTGCTGAGCTTTGCAACAGTTCAAAAGAGCCATGACAAGGAGCTCCACTTGGTGTGGTGTGTTTGGTGTTGGAAACCACTGTCACTCATACTAGCAGTTTTCATCCTACATAAGTGACATCTGACATAACTGGCTGGCAAATACTATTGCTGTCAATACTATTGCTGTTTTAAGTCCTATCTGAGTTACTATAACAAATATTTGTGATCAGTAGCTATTGTTTGATCTTAGTCAAACATTACAAAGTCTGCTAAAGAGGCTGGAAAAAAAAAAATCATTCTCACAGCTGTCTACAGCAGTTAACACTAAAGAAGACCGTGCAGTCAACTTTAACATCTCAATCTCTATCAGCAAAAAAGCATTCTGTAAAAGTTTTTGTGCCCCAAGTCCCCACACAGACTGACCTGTCCCTGGCTGGCTTCCCAGAAAAAAAGCAAGGTCCTGTACACCAGTTTCCACTAGAAGTCCCACAGTACTACTTGACTCCTCCTATTCCCTAAAGGCTGAAAGGAAATTTTTCATCTGGCTCTCAGAGAAGAGAGAGAAAGAGAAAGAAGGTGACATAGAGACAGGAAAGAGGGAACAAAGGAGACAGAGGCCAAATAGTTTTCCTGGAGGTTCTTGCTTCCCACCCACCAAGCCACATTCCAGACAACTCCACAAGGGAGGGTCCCCTATTTAGTACACGAGATAAAACAGTATCCAACATAGATCATCCTCTTACAAAATGTCCATCCATGGAAAAGACTTAAGTAAACCATGAAACATCCTGTGTGTTGCACTCTCACACTCTCCTACCAGTCTGAATCTCAACAGATCACAGTAAACGTTTGGAAAGGGGAAAAAAAACCCTGTACTTCATGTTAATACCTTGAACATAGAAAAATCCCATATACTTCTCCAAAGAGCCTGAGAATTAAAAAGGCCTGGCTGGTATGTCATAACAACTCACTGCTTAAGGCCAGAATATTAAAACATTAGCAAGCCAGAAGACACTTTTGCCATAAGTGATGTTAGTTAAAAGGTAAAGAGTTCTAAACAAGGTATTATGAGAAAAGCGGTACTGACATAGGACATTAAAAATATTCCTAAAAGGTGAGGAACAAGGGAGGATACCATAAAACCCTCTGAAAGCTGAAAAATGAGAGAAGGATAAAAAGGCAGAAATTAGAAATGGAAAATACATGTTTCTAATCCTTAAGGACTTTGTAGTTCATTTTTTCCTCCAAACTTAGCCACCTTAAAAGCACATATGATTCACAACAGGCTCACTTGCTGGTAACAGGCATACATGACTAACAAGACAAAGTGTGTTTTGATTTCAATAGCTAAGTAAGATCTCAGTATATTTGTGAAATTTATTTTGGTCAAAACATTCAAGTATGTGAAGAATAATCCTCAATTTGTTCCATTTCTGGTCTTTCTACAGTATGGCAGCTAGGAGTTTAGTAATAACAGCAACACTGAGCATTTCATCAGCATCACATACTAGCTGTACGTAACTCTTTTGCAGAACATGAAAGCTATTTATTTCCAAAAGCAAGCCCTTAGTATATAGTAAGAACAATGTAAATAATTTGGAATGGCAGCTGTGATAAGCAGCAGTTTCAATTTGCAACACTTACTCAAACAATCACAGCTGTGGAAGTAAGAAAGTGTTTTCCAACTATTTAGTTCTGGATAGTCTATTATATGTTTTTAGTACCATGTTTAAGAAAAGTGCCACTAGGACAGCATCTAAACTCTCAGCTCACTTACTGGTAATTTTGAGTGGAGATGAAGTGATGTGTGTTCAAGAGAGGGACTGCTCTTCCTAAGGAAGAAAGTTGAGTCTCTAACTACAAAGTTTAATCCATCACAACAGAGAACATCAATATAGCACAGGTATGACCCTCTCAGCAGATGCTAGGAGGTCACAGACATCTTGCTGCAGACTGAGGACTTGCATGTGTGATGTGAGGTTCTAGCTTTCCACACTTGCCCCTGTGCAAATTAAGCACCAGCAAGTGTAAAACATCACCAGTTCCAACTTTGTCCAGCTGCAAGTGCATGCACAGGTGCAGCCTCCCAACATGTTTAATGCCATGGCCACATACCACCACTTCTTCCTCATGCAGCCCACAGCCAACCCTCTGCAATGGGTATTGAAATACTCTACAATGTTTATTTCTATCATCAAGGCTGGAGGCAGGGAAGCTGGAGGGGGAGATCCTAGAAGGATTCAATAAAGCATCCATCCCAGCTGTACACAGGAAACTTAAACCTGCTGTCAAGTTGCACTGAACTCAAATTTCACAGCCAATTCATAGAGCTCAATGGATTTGCTGCAAACAAGTTTTGGCTGAAAACAAAGTTCATCCCACTATCAATCTGGTGCTATATTCAGATGGCAGAAATTCCACCTGGCTTCCTATGTGCCTATTTTCAAAAACTCATTAAGCAAGGCCCACTGAAAGGGGAGAAAGAGGAAAGAAAAAGCAGAACAAGCAGCACATAATCCTTTCTAAATTCATTTGATGTAAAATCATGCTTTTCCCCAACTATTAGGAATGCCATTGAAAAAGACTTCTCTTCATTTAAAAAATGAAGAAAATCAGTGACACTTATGGTTTGTTTCAAGAATTCTTACCAGAGCACATTTCTTTACAACATTTATTTTGACACTTGACTGCTGCTGATGAATACTATCTTGCAAATCTACAAAACTGCAAATATTTCCACTTAGGATGAAAGAGATTTTCCTCTGCTTCCTCTCCAACTTTCTCTGTTAAAACAAAGCCAACAATACTTTTTGCTCAAAAATTGAAGATTTGCAAAAGTTTCAGGTCAAATACTTGTAAAAAAAAATCACTGGCAAGAGACCTTTACAAAAATGGAATGTGACTTAATAGTTGACACCATACACTCCATCTCTCTCTACATTAACCAAAAAGGGCCTTTCAAGCTACAAATTCAGGAAAATCCTAAACTAATGGAAGGGCACAGAAGATAAACCACTGTATGACTTGTAATAACAGCTTAGAAAAATCAACATGCGATTGAAGCATTAGTCAAAAGGCAAGCTGTCTACATTTCTCAGACTGCAAGAGCTATTTCCCAGATTCAGATCTCACAGGGACACTTACTATTTTAAGGGGAGCCACAATAGCTGTGAGTCTGGCAGGTTAAGGGACAGAGGCTTCATCTTCAAGACAAGAGTGTGTCTGGCATCCATGAGTTAAGTTGCATTAGTTATTCTATTATGAATTCCTAATACACACAGAGATCTCTAATCTTACTGAGATGAATTATGAGTAAACCTTAGGCCAAGGCTTATAAAGCTGATTTTTTTCCAATAAAGAGCTTCTTCGCTGGTACCCTGCCTCTACCAGGGCTTTATGTGAAACAACTATGTCACATCTGTTTCTTCAGCAACCTCCTGTCACCTTACTCAACAGCAAAGCCATGTATGTAGATTCAAACAATATCCAAAAATCCTTTTTCATGAATGAAAACAGACAGAGGCACCCAGCACTATCTAAAGAAATCTTTTCCCAGTATACTCCTTACACAACATGGATTAAAAATAGAGGTCACAAGAAGCATCATTCCACAGTTGATTATTTCTCTTCTGACAACACACAACAAATCCTTATCAGCATTTACTGCCCCTTCTGCTCCAGCATTCATGCTCCAGAGACTGTTCAGCTTGGCAAAAAGTCCCTTCAACAGAAAACAAAAGCCTATGATATTGGTTATTCTTCGTAACACAGGAGGAGGTGATTCCTTTATTACCAAATTCACATTTAAATCATCATGTCAAGAATATATGCAATATATGGTGGGATTTACCCACAACCCATTTCATAAAAACAGCATGCTGTTGCTTTGTGGCAAATAGTGTGCTAGTTGTCAAATCAGCAGAATATATTAAAAAAACAAACAAAAAAAAAATCACATTTTCTACTGTTTCTAACTTTCTGATACTCCTAGCCTGCGACACTCACCTCTGCCCTTTGATATTTTCTTTAGGCTACTTGCATTCATTTTAACATTTATTCAGTTGACTTGAAATACATTTTTCAGCCAAAAGTAGGAGCAGGGTAATCAGCTATCTATATAATGAATAAATTAGTCCTCTATTGTATGCTTTTTAATGTCAGAGAGTATTGAGATATACACAGATATACATACATATAAATCTGAGGGGGAATGTGTGCATATATGCATACCCTCTATATACACACACACACGTATGTATATGGTCCATGTCTGTTAGTGTTCTGCCATGCAATACCTAGGCACCAGATGGTTGACAGCTCCAGTGAAGGACTGTTCCCAGCAGGCCATATGGATCAGGTCTCCCTGTCTTGAGAGAAAGGCATGTTCTTCTAGACATAGATGTTATACTGCACCATTACCCCTAAGGATCACACAGTGAGGGTTAGCTCATTTTATTTATAAGCATAGACCAGTGTTTCTAGAGCCATTGTGCTGTCTNGCTTGGAAAAAGCTCTTGTGAAGAGTGTGGATGAAGCCCTCCCTGGATCTTTGTTCGTGAAGCCTGGCCAGGATGACCCCTAAGGATCACACAGTGAGGGTTAGCTCATTTTATTCATCAGCATAAAAATGGCCATCAGTTATAGAATGAAAGCGACATCTAGGGAGAATTGGTAGTCAGGGATCTAACCCAGGAATATACTCAAGGCTCACTGACAGCAGTATACCTCAGCAAATGTCTAAGTGCCTGATGAATTAAAAAGGAAGCCTAAATATACCCAAGTTAACCTACAAAAAAAGTTAGTGGTGATCCAACCCAAACTTCTGTACTGATCATTTTTGTTGAAGAAAATATTTCAGTTGTGAATGCCAGCAACTGAAAACAGAAAAAACAGAGTAACAAAAGACCAGCTTGTGTTTGTAAATAGAGGACAAGAAACAATTTGGCATGCAGCTTATCTAATAAAAATGTACCAGATATTTTACAGTGTAAAACCTTAACAGTGACTCTCAAAAGCATAAAGTCATTTCAGCATCTGCTGAAAACACTGCATTATCTCAGGATGTAAATATGACACAGATATACAGAACTATAAATACAATTACATCTGTAGTTTTTATCCAAAGTAATCACAAGTTAGGCATGAGAATATTAAAACCAGAAGGAAAACATCAGGTTTTGATAAAGGTTGAGATATTCTAGGATTTATACAGCATTACATTTTGCTCTAAATCGAGACAGACAGTTCCTAGACTAAAAAGGGAGAAATGTCAAACTTCATGAACTCCAATTGAATTTCCAGCACTCCCCTTGTTTTTACAGGAAAGGTGGTAATACGAAGACAAATATAAAACCATGGGAGTTTGCAGGAAATATTTTCACCTTTGCCTATACTTACAAAGTTGTATGTTTTATTTACAGCTGAATCTAATATTTTTTAAAAAGAACATAACCTAAATATTAAGGAACAATATTGCATAGTCTAAGATTACCTGTAGGATGAAAGCAGCCTCATGAAGAACTGTTAGTTTTGCTATCCAACATGTGTTGAGACCACTTGGTAGAAAAACCCAGAAGATCCTCCTCCTGTTTTAAATTGTGGATTTTTTTTTTTACCTACTTTAACTGAGCTCTCACATCACAAACATCAGATTTTGCTCAAATGAAAATCTATCCTCTCAAAGTGACAAAACCAAAGAACTTCCCAAAAGTGAGAGTTGGGTTGAATTTTCTTAGTTATGAGCATCCTGTTCCAAACTTATCTACTGAAACTCCTCTGAATGTGTAGCAGTTTCTATCCACCTTAAAAAGGTTAGAATTGGAGCGAGCAGGAAACAGCACATCCTTCATGAAAAGTAAGCATACAATTGCTAGAGTCTCTGCTAGACAGGACCAGTCCTGTTCCTCCCCTAACCATGCTGTCACACAGCTCAACGAGATGATTCAGCAAATGGAGGAAGGGGCAGAGCAAGGACTCATTTCTGTAGCCAAATCATGACTTTTCTTCTCCTTCTCATGCTCTGAAGTTCCAAAGAAGAACTCCAGGAGAGGTTAGGGAATGAGGCAATAGCCTAACTACAGATGTTACTTACCAAGAATAAAGGTCCGGGTTTTCAGGTGGGTGCTCTAGGGGGTTTTTGTTGTTTTTTGGGGGGTGAGTGGTTTGGTCTGGATGTTTCATGTTGGGGTTCGTTGTTTGTGGGGTTTTTCTTTCCCCAATATAAGAATCCTAACACAAAAGTGAAGTTTTTCCTTTACACTTTTTTTGACAGCTAAAATATGAGCAAATTGTTTTCCCCTGCAATTTCACTATCATGTTGCAAAACCTCTCAAAACAGAAGTATCTAATGGAAATGTTGACACATGCTTAGTTAGAGGCACTCTAGCCAGCGCTGATTGGTGCAAGTTCTTTCCATTTAAATGCCTTTTTCACACATGAGAGATTTTCCTGTAAAAATTCTATATCTGGGATAGATTTTCCTCTCTATTTAAAACCCCTGTTGTGCTCTTGCCTTACAGAGATTGTGCAAATGCAGAGAGGAGAGTTGAGTTGTTTTTTTCTTTTTTGGGGGGAAAAAAAACCTGAATGCATTTTCTTACAGCTAAGAAAAGTCAGATGTCTAGGACTTAATTGCTTTGCATCCAGTGCATGTGAAAGACTGCCAAGTCAAAGTGGCAAGTGAAAATAGCAAGCAGAAACCAGTTTGGACATATGTAAATAGTCACTGCAGTAATGGAGAAGAAAGGCTTGCAACAGCTACTTGGCCAGTCTAAAGCCATATGATGTATAGATCTGTATAGATCCTTACATGTCAAAAGCAGTATTGTGCTTTACATGTTTCTGGAGAGTTTGCAAGTCACAAGGAAAATCTTCCTGCTTATATTCTGATTGTCTGTCATCCTGTTAACTCTTGCACTAACAGGAGAGCATTGGCCTGCAATTCGCTTTTGTAGCAAGTCAAGTAAACTGCAAAACTAACTTTTTTTCCTTCTCCCAGATCATTAAAATTGAAGCAAAGTATATCTAGCTGTTTTCTGAATTGTCATAAATCAAAACTGAAGTTCCTCTAACACTGTATACATATTCTTGTGCATCTTAAGGTGGGTCATTTACACTCCAAGTAATGGAGGTGTTAGCATTTGTCTTGCACAAATAACTGAGAAATTATGCAGCTAACAGGAAATTTCCAGTGTTCACTTTCACTAAGCTGTGAATGTGTTAAGAATGTCAGGGGTGTTAATTACTTGTTTTACTTTTCATACAGAGCCAACAGCAGAGACAAAAGTGACTAAGAATACAAACTGAAAATCTGAGGGTTACAGAATTTTGGACGGGATGCAACTGGATATATAAAGCTTAACAATAAAAAACCTCATACTCAAAAAAAAAGAAAAAACCTGCTTGGAAGCTTTATCTCACCACTGAAACACAGAGGTACTGAACATACATAGTCCCCACCCAAGTATCATTTCCGACTCTCTTCCGTTCGTGGCTGGAAACAAAATCAAACCAGCAAAACCAAAATGTTCAGCATTCTATCTTGCCCCAGTTTCTTCATTTGCCATGAGCAAAAGTTAACAAGTCTCTTTCTGATTTCTTCATTCCTGAAAGGTAATGAAATCATCACTATCAGTAGTAGAATAATTTTGCCAAAATTGTACAAGGTTACCCTACACCACGACACAGAAGGCAGTTTTACTCAGGTTTATTTTAGCAAGTAGACATTTCACCTCCAGAGCTGAAAAACATTTCCCAATGCATTTTCCATTTGGAATACTTACAGAAACACAAACTTTGTAGGTCTTCATTCCTACAATGAAGTAGTAAGGGACTACTGTAGACACTGTATGTGATCTGCATAAACACACCCACAAAGGCCTTTTAAGTTCCACCTAACCCTAAAAAGATGCATGTCATGTAGCTGCTTTAAAGCACAAACACATCTCTGTTGGTAAATTACACACCACAAATGAAGCAAACTGAAATCACACTCTCTAGGTAAAAGTTAATTAGCATGATGCTATGTTCTATAGTTATCTATACTATAGTCATACTCAACAAATGAAAAGTCACCCTGTGAAGAGTTCTGTCAGTATCCTCTGCAGAATTGACAAGTGTGGCCCTGTCAGGATCCTTATTTTATAAACAGGAAACTGAGCAACAGGAACTCAAAGTGAGTTTACCCAAAGTGGTCCAACAGGCTGATATGAAACTAGATGAAGGCTGAAAACCAAGGGTTCCAGGCCCTTTATTTATTAGAAAGAATCAGCTAGGAAAGTAGATGATACCTGCCCTGCTGTTTGAGCCAGACCACACCACTGATATCTGCACAGCAATGTAAGAAAAGATGAAGTTCTGAAACTTCCTGTACAAGCTTCCCCCCCCCACCTCCCAATCCATATCTTCATATAAACTGTTTCTGCTGTGGCAGAAGTAAATGCTCATGCATTTGCCAAAGACACTTCAGTAAACAAAGTAACTACTCTTGGTCTGACAGTAACACAGCATACTGTTGACCTAACTTAGATCCTTCCCCACCTATTTGCTTGAACAGTTTCAAGTTCCTTAATAGCAGCTAAGCCTGTTCTTGATAACTTTATCTGTCATTTTAGATCAAATTTTAACTTCTGATTTCATGCATTTAAAACATATTTAATACATTTTCATTTGCCCATTCTACTTATAAAGCACAATCTGTTTGGCATCTACAAAATATTCTTTAAATTTAACATTATTAAGGTAAAGCCTGAAACAGGCAGAGAGCCTAAGCATGGTTTTGTGGCTTGGCTTGAGTTCAAACAGAAAGTAGTAATGAAATCTGAAGGCAAGGAAACCCACTTATCCAAGTCAGGACCATTAGCAAAACAGCTCTGAAGCTTTTCTTCTCTGCAGCACACTCACTTTCTCTAGAGACGCTGCAAAAATAAGGTCCAGACTCATTCTGTCCATCCCAACACGTAACACCATGAAATTGATCACAAGATAACCAAGCTGCTCTTAGCTATCTTCTACAGTGACATTAGTGAAAAATAACCACTACAACAGGTCTGTTGTGGGAGTGCACAGACTCTCGTGAGCAAGGGAGGTACTGACATTTGCAAATGCACTGCCAGACTATTTCTCATTCTCTGATATTGACCACAGACCTCATACAAAAACCCAAAAGTTCAATCAAAACATCAGAGCTCCCCTTCAAAGGGATAATTAGCCTTTCACTTTGCTGAAGTGCAAAGTAGAAGAATCAGAGGCAGTTAATTAAAAAGCCACATAAGTTACATGGTTATTTTTTGGTACCCTGCTGTGCAGCTTGACAGTCACCACCTAAGAGGAAAGAGAAAACCAAGGAAAGTACTTAAAAGCAACAAATTAAGGTCTGCATTTCGCAACCAAGAAGCAGTTAATGATGTAATTAGTTTCCAGACCCCTCAGGAATGAAGGCTTGCTCACCACCATGAAGAAGAAATTACACAGTCACAGAATGGGCTGGGCAAACAGATGAAGAGATAATACACATCAGCAAGGGCAGTGAGAAAAGTTACACACACACAAAACGAAACAGTTGATCAGTTTCATTAAATCCTTTTTGTTCAAACACTTTTGTAAGAAGACAGTCTCTGTCTCTGTGCCAATATTGTACATATTTTTTCAATAAGATTTTCAATTATTTTATTATTTATTACTTTCCAGACTCTGTGCAGTCTTTTTTCTCTCTGTGCCTCTGTTGTCTGAACTGGTTATTATCTTTTCTAGCAGCTCCAATCATTGCCCTAATTTTCTCATTCTACCACAGTGGCCAAGAAGTCAGACTATACTCGGAGATGTCCAGAACTTCAACCACACAAAAGCAAACCTCTCTCAACAGGGGAACGAACACCACTTAGTGTTGCTTTCCAAACACTGATTAATTAGCTGCATTACGAAACAGTAGACAGCACATAAGCAGAAACAGTGCACTACACATTCTGTAAGCAAATATAATTGTGGCCAAAGTACACCACCAGTTTGTAAAAATAGCCCTTCAGAGCACTGAGGATGATAGTTCACTTGAAAAAATAACAATGGGAACATTTAGCTACATCCCAAGTTTAAGAATGCCTATGAAAAGTTTTACACCAATTACTGTTAGATATAATTAACATTTTACATTAACATACACTATTGTCTTTGTGTTGCTTAAATATAGTAATGTAGTATCAAATGACCTTTCAAATTAGAGCCCAGTTGCTTCTCATGCAGCACTCACAGTTCTGACCCATACCACCTGAGCTTCAGTGGTTTATACCTAAACAATTTGGAAACACATATTCACAAACATTGATATCATTTATCCTAATGAATGTTTAGGAATATTAAGGCCTTAAGAAACCTTAGCAATGTACTGCCTCTACAAACCCAGTTGTTCTTCCAAGGAAGGTTTAAACGGTTAAAGCTATTTTAGATTCCTATGCAGTTTTTTTTCCCCATGAAAAGTACTTCAAGTTGAAGATCTTTGCTCTCATTTTAGGCAAATGAGATGAGAAATCAAACATGAAATACTGTACAGAGTATTTAACTCCATAGTCTTCTTATCTCATTAAATGTGTGAAATAATTAATCCAACTTAGGTTAATTAACTCACTTTTGTGACTCTAGGAAAGCTACCAAAGGACTATTGCTACTGCTTAAACACAGATTAAAGCTCCAATTGCAATACCCTGCCAAATAGTATCAAACACTGGAATTTTACTCCTGCCGAGACGTAACATAACATCAGCTTCTGGTTCACATACATCTATGACTACAGTGGGAGGACAGAGCAGGGGACAGGAGAGGCAAAATACTGTAAGAAATCAACTGGCTGGTTTATACTAGCTATTGAAAATGCTTCATTTATTTCTAATATCCCTCCTTTACAGCAATGGGACATAGTAGATAATATTGTTAGATTCATTTTCTCAAAATATTTTAGTACTATTCACAACCTTCTGCTGTGTAAGGATTGTCACCAAAAATCTGTCATGTTTGCTGTAAAATCACATCATGCATTTAGCCAGGAGACAGGGATGAGAGTATAGGAACTTTCCAATAGACAGAACACAGCACGTACGGTCTCTAGATCCGAACTGAATCCCTTACAGGATAATCAGTACTGCAAGCAGAACACAGCATGTATGTTCTCTGGATCTGAATGGAATCTCTTCTAGCATGATCAGTACTTCAAGTTGGTCACAGAAATGCTGAGGCAACAGCTTTTGCCATGACATGGAAAGTCTGACAAATCCAAAACTATTTTTGCAATGGTGAGGTTATTTCACAATATGCTAAGATCATTATGACATCTCTTAGGTACTTCACAGGGTTACCTTAATAGATGTTATTTTCTTCCCACAAATAACCTGCCTTTTTTCTCCCCCATCCCAGTCTTTTCCTGATCATACGTTTCCAAGCTCACAAGTGCTAGCCAACCTGTCTGCTTGTGGGAGCCCAAAGAAATCTAAATGTTTTCCTTCTGATTACTTTCTTTCCCCAAAATGATGAACTGCGTTATTTATGGCAGCAGTAGTAAACATTTCCTCCCAGGAACAAACCTAAGGTCTGGGACTCTTTTTGTCTATTTCTGATACGGTGTTGGACACTTTCATGCCTTGGGATGGGGCTTAGTTTTCACTCCAAATTACATCTTTAGCTATAGAAAGATGTCAGCTTCACTTGACTACACTTAATTTGGGGGGAAATGATAAAATAACACAGGATTTTGTGATTTTAAAACCACACAGCAGTAATTCAAAGCTTCATCCTTATAATACATTAGTTCAGAACTTTTGCAACAGAGAACGGAGAAAGCAAAGGCTGGCTAACAAATAGGCCTAATATTGTTGTTTAGGATGATGATTACTACAACACAGCCTGTTTCAGAACTAACCTAGCAGAAAGGGTGAAAGGCAAGGTTATGTTTTTATTCAAGACACTATTCTTGGGGAGTTTTTCAAGCTGTTCTCCAATTTGCAGTAGTTAATTTTTCTGTTAATCCAAATAAGAAATCTTTTATTCCCCTTTGTAACTATTTACAAGAATTATAGTTTTTTTTTATACACTCTTCTAAAACCATAAGGTCATTTGTTTTGTGACCTGTAAGCAGATACAGAAGAGGAACACTGAAGACATTTTTGCCTAGCAAAACAGAACCCACAAAAATAGAACCTCCTACACAAACATACTTTAAATACATTTCTTAGAAGATAGCCAGTTAGCTATTAGAGAACAGTCATGATACATGTGAGAAGCTGCACTTCTCTGGAACAGTGAAATTCTTTCTCTGCATGTACCACATTTGTTAACAACACTAGAAAAAGGTTTTTCTGCTCCATGTTTAGACACAGAATTTTATATTAATTTCCCAGATTCTGACATCAAAGAGAAGGATCAAAGACTGAATACTTCATTACAAAACTTCTCGTAACACCAGTAATAAAATAATTTGTAACAGCTGTCCATTACTGTATAAACATGAAAACTGTAGTATCGAACAACTATAAAAATTTCATTGTTTAGGCACCTTGAAGCTTCCCTTCCAGAAGCAAAAAACAGCACTGGAGAAAAGTTGGTTGGAAAACAGAATGTCCAAGCCCTGCCTGAAACATGCAAGAATAAAGGACACTTCTCAGCAGTCAGTAAGCACCAAAAGCAAAAAGACTTTTGTCAGGGGCAATACTGAAAGTGCCCTTAGCATAGGGACTACAGCACAGACAGCTACTATAAAACCAACACCCCATCCTCCCACTGGCAATATCATAGGTAAAGATCCAGTCCTGCACTTAGGCAACACAACTGAATTTCAGAACATACTGTACAATTCCTTATGCTACAGATGACTGCATTAAAGAAATACATCTTATAGCAGCTGTAGCTCCTTCTGTTTCTCATGCTTCCTTATCTAGTACTCCTGAGGGATCTCAAAGAAAACCCAGACAGATACTATCAGGTTTTCAACCATTTGGCTAAGCAACTTCACAAGTCAAAGCTATTCTCTGGCTCATACCTCAGGGGAAGAGTACAGAAGACCAACAGAGCAAAGAGTGAGCATGGAGCAACTTTTAACCAATATTTAAGTATGGAAACTTAATTATAGCAAAAAACTTCAGTTCAATTTGCCATTTGCTGTTAGAAACTTAAATCCCATGCCCAAGAACTCTCAGTTAACATAAAGTTCAGTCTTTATCAGCATGTATCATGTGACAGGTATCTCAATTTCCAAAGACTCCCACTAGCTTTAAACACTACATTGAACAAGGTATAGCCTTGACTTAAAAAAAAAAAGCCAACCAGAAGCATCCCATATTTATAAATATGTTAAGGGCGAGTGTCGGGAGGAGAGAGCCAGGCTCTGCTCAATGTCATCCAATGTTAGGACAAGAGGGAATGGGAGCAAATTGGACCACAGGAGGCTTAGTATTAACACGAGGAGAAACCTCTTTACAGTAAGGGTGACAGAGCACTGGAGCAGGGTGCCCAGGAGGCTATGGAGTCTCCTTCTCTGGAGACATTGCAGAACTGCCTGGACACATTGCTGTGTGAGCTGGTCTAGGTGATCCTGCTCTGGCAGGGGGGTTGGACTAGATGATCTTTCTAGGTCCCTTCCAACCCCTAACATTCTGTGATCCATTTTGGAAGTCAATGACTGTATACATAAAGAATCAACCGGTTATTTGTGTGTCTGATGCTTAGAACAATATGCTAAATCTGGCAAGGACACAGATCCTGACTGGATCATAATCGGAATACAGTCAGAGTTCCAGTAACACTTCCTTATACACAGAGACAAAAACTAATCAGCTTTACAGACACAAATAGCTGCTCCAGAAATGAAAGGACTGAAAGTTTAAACTTTCACAGCTTATAAAGTTTTATACTACAGCTGGCAAGGGTAAAACTTGACTTAATCTTAGAGGTGTTTTACTAATTTAAGCTTAAACTTCTCTTCAAAAACGGTTAGAAATCTACCAAATTCTTCCCTACGCAAGACTTCTGTAACACAGCAGCACCCTGAACACCTTGCCATACACTGCAGTCTGTTGACTTTTGTCTTGCTAGTCTGCTGGGGGAGAGGTAGTTTGGAACTGTGGAAGGACTCCTGCTCCACACATGCTCAGTAGCAGCTCAGTAAGCTGCTGCCCGTCAAGATTTAATCACAGTATTTGAAATGCAGTTCAGACTGCTGTGCTAGCAAAATTCACCCAAACATCTCATAGGGAGGAAACAGACCATGACAAATATTTCTTTTTACTGGCACTACACATACAGCTGTTACAGTGAAGTACAAACCTGCCTACTATTTTCATCAGAAGCAGAAGGACAGTCATTCTTTGAGCTGTATGACCACTCTGATGGCAGAAGCTGTTGAACTGACTTGCTCTGTGCTGCTGTTTGGCCTTTAGAGTCTACAAAGCAGAGTTTCCAGTTTCATGAAAGCTAGCCTTGTCTCCAGGCTGAAGGGCATAACTGTTACAGAATCTATAAACTTATAATATGCCTTTCATAGCCAGAACATTAATGCAAACCATTTGCCAAAGTGCAATAAACAGTGAAAACGCAATAAACGTCAACTGAAGGTAAATGCTTCTGGAGAAGATGCTGTGGAGGATGTTAGGATGACACACACAGCTAGCTCAGGAAGGCACACATACAGTCCTCCAGAAATCACAGGGGCTGAGCAAAGCCTTGCAGTGGCAGCCTCCTGCTTCCACAGCCTCTTGCTTCAGAGAGAGTGGAGATGCAGATGACTTCTTGCTGTTTTAATTTACCTTATGTTTTAAGACATGTATTTCCTCAGTCTGCCTAAGAGACTGCTCTGCTTTCTGCAGGAAAGACACTGCTCTGCTTTCTGAGCTTACTGTAACTCAGACAGCAAGTAAATTTAGTGAAGAAGCTACTGATTCAAAAATGGAAAGTGTTCTGCAAGGTCTGGTGGAAATAAAATCCTCTACTTTCTTAACAATTGCTTCTGGTTCAGTAAGAGATAGCTGTATTAAAGGAAGCACTAAAAGTTTCCAAGTCATTCAGATGTGCTAATACACTGAAGTCTCCAAATTTAAAAAGCATGAAACTTGAACATTATGCTATTGCTAGAGGAGTTATGTTTCATCACAGGGCCTTAAAAATTATCTGACTCTACAGAAAAACTTATTTGAATACCATAGGTGTAACACTTACAGTAAACCCCAAGAAATATAATACCATGACAAGAAGGAACAGACATATATACTTTTAAAGATTAGAATATAAACATGAATTCAATAGCACCTACAGATTGGTAGTCATGATCTTTGAAAATAATAGAGCTTTTCATTGGCTGAATCTCCATAATATGATTCAAAACTTCTATTCTATGGGTAGGAAACAAAATAACCAGAACATTTACCTTTGAGATTTTAACTACCTTCCAATTAAAATCTGCTGCAGATTTTTTTTTTTCCTTTTTAACAGAAAACTTACACTAAGATGCTTTATTCCTATACATACTTAGAAAGACTTCAAGCAACTTTTAAGGTGGTCTAGAAGCATTATATTCCTTTTTATAATACAAGTATCTAAATAGGAACCTGATTTAAAATTATTCTCCTCTGGAAAATACTTAAGTTTTCTCTACACACACATTATTTGTTCAAAGAGAAGCTTATCCATTTGTTTTAGCATTCTAAATGTGGTAAAATAAATTTGACAGACAAGTGTACATGTGCACACACACAAAGCCCACCATGAGCAGGCATGGTAATAAAGTATATGCATACAGAGACCTTAACCAGACACATCTGGCAACTGCCCAAGCACAGCAAAAGTACACACATGTATCATAGCAGTATCTCTAAATATTGGTCAGAAACTAAGAACACCTTGTAGCAAATGCAAAGAGAGAGTCACTAAAGGACTAAAACTCCAAGGAGTTACAGTACTTGCCATATTAAAAAGGATCACAAAACAAGACACCAAGGGGAAGAGAAAAATCTCAAAAATACATTCAGATGTGTTTGTCTAAATTTAAAGCGAGCTTCTCAGTATTTTACTGATACATACACATCTAACAAACTTGCAAATGTAAATTGGTTTCACTGAGACTACCATCTCATTATTTGTAATCCAGTCGACTGCAACCAGTTCTTATCCAGTTCTTGTGTCCACAGGCACTCCTCACTAATCACCTTTCTGTGCTCAGGGTTACTGTACTTCCCTTCAGAACACAATGTGAGAAACTACACGTGGATGGCAACACAGAACTGGTCAAGAACATCTTTGGGGCTATTTCCAATCAATGAAAGTGCACGTGAACTTAAGACTTATTTGAGTTCATTAAAGGCATTTCAAGAAAATAAGCATGTATTACACATTAGAATACATCCTGAGCTTTAAAAATGTCAGTCTCTCACTGTATTATATACATAGTCTAGCCAATTTATATTCTGCTCTTTCAAGCATAACTAAATCCTGCAGCTTAAAAATCTGCATGGCTGATGACTTTTGAAGTACAGCCTTATGTGGGTCACAGTCACCTTCAACATAGAGAGGCCACTTATAATGAAGGACTTGAGGGCAATGTCATTATAGTCAGAGCTCTATCATCTTCAGATGAAATGCCATAGGATTTTGTCAAACTTTCTGTAACTCTACCTTTTCTTACATACATCTGAATTTTATTAACAATGCTCTCTCTTGAAACATCTAGACCATAGGTTGCTTCCATGATTATTGCCTACTCAAACTGGGGGTGAGATCTGGTTCTGTTGTGTGTTTTGAAAGCCTGATTTTAGACTAAGCAGGTTCAAGAGCCTGTACCCAATGCATAATTATCTATTCATATTATTCTGGCAAGGCCTTGGTCTTCCATATACATTTGGTTTCCTTGCAGCTCAACGACACACACCTTTCTGTATAAAACATACATATAAACCAGCAGTTGAAATCAAGCAACCTTCCATCATGCTAGCTCTGCCTCTTTCAGTGCAAAAATGGATCTATGTTAGCTCAACAATTTTTACAGCTTGAAGACCAAGCAGAAGTCATGCTGCCTGAGCTACTTGCTCATCATCAGGGAACATTTTTTCTGTGTATTTTCTCCCACACTAAGTTTCCTCTGTTCCAACATCACTCATTTCTTGTAAGTCACAGCATCCAAACCGAAGGTTGCTGAAAGGTTTCCTCTCCAGTCATGTGAAACTGAGGCCTAAATCTCTGTGTGGTTAGGTGAGCTATACCCAGTCTGTGTTTTCAGTGCAACTATGATCCAGCTGGTGCCTATTATACACATGCAGTGTATCACCCTTCAGTGAAGGCAACATCAGATCTCCCACCTCCAAACTTCCCATAGAAAAAATGGAGGGGAAGGAGGAAAGCTGTGAGAAAAGGACAGGAAATCTCTGTTATCAATAGATGACATCCTGTTAACTTCACTCACACGATCTCTGTGATACTTACTCAGTAGGTGTTAAAATAAAACCAGAGCCTACACACACAAAAATATCTGATGCCAGCTGCTACAACATTAAAATAGGTAATATCTAAGGACAGTTGTTTACACACAGCTATGAATGCTCCCTGTAAGAATCAAAGGCAGGAGGACTGTCCCCTAAACTTGTGAGGAAAATAACATGTTTTCTCTCACTTTTTTTTTTTTCCTTTTCTTTTTCTCCCTCTAGTCCCTAGGCTACTAGCTGCAGATGGCTCCGCTTGAGCAGAGGAGTTGAAAGAGAGAATCTCTAGAGGTCTCTTCCAACCTCAAATATTTTGTGATTCTCAGTTACATAAATCCTAAGATCAGCATGTCCACTGGAGATACAAGTCTGGCAAGATATAAAATTGAAGAATTTATTCTCCAGTTCTAAGAATAACTGCATTTTCAGAAAGAGACTGAATTTCCATTATAGAATGGTAACTACATGAATATCAACTCAAAAACGCATAAAAGAGTAGTTAAGATTCTTGTGAGGTGCAATTCACAAGCTGTGTGAATCAAAGTTTAAAACTAGTATCTCTGCATCCTCATCTTTGTCCCAGAGTACTATCTGTTTAGGAACTGCAGTCCAGCTGGGAATATTTCTCCCACTGAAAATGGAGACAACACAAGATAGTGCACCACTCCCTACACTCAGGTAGGCAGAGCAACAACAGCCCATGCAGGGAGAATCATTTCTGTTCTTAGGGCAAGATCACTTTTCAGAAAGAGCATTTCTTCATTCAGTACTGCTGAAGGCAAAAATTCAGTGTGACCTTTGGAAATAAAAATTACACCACAAAATAAGAAAAATTAAATAATGAAGGCCTGGTGAAGTTTTAGAACCTTCACTCCCTCTTCATAGATATCTGAATACTCAGATATATGAGTGTCAATAGTCAATGTCTATTGCTCAACTCAGTGCCTTTTTCACATGCTGTAACAAAACACTGCATCTTACCTCTATTACATAGAATTAGCTCCAAAATGTTCTATTTCCAGTTACTGTAGCAGATACTGACTTGATTCTTCTCTTTTCAAGCAGTTAAACAAATGCTTATAACTAATTAAGTCCATTTTTGCTTCAAGAAAGAAAACCAGAAAAAAAAAGTCTAACTTTCAGTGGAAAATTACTAAGTACTGTGGTTCTACTATTATTCATTATATCCACTGTGTGTATGCATAAGCCCAGGCAATGTCTAAAGAAATTTTAATCCAGCCTGGCAACCATCCACATGAAAAGCAAATCTTTCCCAGTAACTCTAGATTTCATGTGCTAGGTCCTCCTGGAAAGACAGTCCTGGTTCTACAGCAAACCCCTAAATCACAAAGGGGTTCAAAAAAGTCAAATATCTTGTTATGTATCCTCCTCTTTATAATCAAAATATAGGAGCAGAGTAATCTTTAGCATGATACAGTATTACAGAAATTGAAGCAGGTGTCTGAAGACCTAAGAACACTGTTCCTGACACTACAATGAACAAGGAAAATTACTTTCACATCACTCTATCTCCATTTCCAAAATTTCTAGTTGAAGAAAACACATAAACACCTTTATATTTAAGGATTAAATACTGTATAAAAGCTAGGAATACATCTAAAATCCTGCTTCTACTTATTTCACACATCACACTAACAGACAGGCCTTTGCAATATATATCACACACTGGGGGCTGAGGATGGGAATCAAATGCTTCAGAATCCTTGCCTACAAGTTGGATGCTATTAGATACCATCCCAGATCAACTTTCAGAAATACTATTTAAAAAACAAGTCTGCATATGCATTTCATCAAGTTTTAGACAAGGACATGACACCATGTTTGTAACTTTGATATGCGTAAACTCATGCCTTGTATAAACTCATCAATTAGTCAAAGTTTAAACAGGCTTTTCTTTCAAAGAAGTCTTGATCCTAGAAAACAATTTGGCCAAGTCAAATTTTAAAATTTGGAAGAACTGCGCCTCTACCAGTGAAATAAGTCATATAATACAAGAACTGTAGAATGCAGCTCTATTGTGAATGTTTGTGTTAGCTAGGGTCATTTCCCCACACCCTCCAATTCAAAACAGTCCAGTGGAGAAAAAAGCAAAAGCTCAACTTCTTACATCCTTAATATGACCTCTCAGTCAATATTAAGACAGCCAGAACTTTGCTAATTCAAATCCACTGAGACAATGCCACCCTTCAAAGGTGCAGAAGTGTGTGTTGCCAAATGGTGATGCTTATATTCTTCAAGTGTGTCACGAAGGTAATTTTTGCCCTGAAAATGAGCATATTTCATCCTGCAAACCAGAAGACACACCAACTTCCAGAAGTATGCCCTAATAACAAATAGTCTTTGGAGAGAAGGGCAGCAGGAGCAGTAGAGGCAGCAGTTTGGACAGGCAGAATCTCACTGTTCAGATGATTTCTAGACAACCATTGTCCAGCATTCCCCTTAAACCTTGTGATGTGGGACAGGAAAAACAAAGCCAAAGCACATCAGTTATGCCACTCTAAGTTAAAAAAGAACATATGACAAATTAGAACTTTACTGGTGGGTAAATTAGATCTGAACAGACATTCAGCTGGCTAACAAATCTTACTTAGTTCTCTGCTGTGAAGAACACTCTTCAACTGGCTTTGACTTAACAGAGGTGGATAAACTTGGTTCACTCTCTGATTTATCCACAAATTCCCAATTAAATAGACACCATAAACCAAATGGAATCAAATAAATTACTCATGTTGAAACACTCCTTGGAGAGAGCTATTGACTGCAAATGTTTATCTTTTTCAGCAACAGAACACTGAGACACATATAGCAAGGGGAAATCAAGACACGTCCAGTCACACAGACAGCATTTTGTGTGTTCTCCTTGTGAACTTGGTTAATAAATTTGATAAACTGTTCTAAATGACCAAGATTCAGAGAGAATGGAATCTAAGGAGTTCCTTGCTTTTATATCATCTAAGTAACTGATCATGGGTTGCTAAACTCATAACCTTACAACAAAATAACAGAACAATGCTGTTCACTTTGTTTACTGTTTTTGCCTAAAAGTCACAGGTCAAAATTATCAGACTGAAACTGAAGTGTGTGTTAGCTAGAACTTCATGTATTTTGTCTCTCCTTCATTCTACCCCTGCAAGCTTTTCTGCTCCAACTCTCTCTGATCATACCTGACATTTTGAGAAATTTTTACTCACAAGAGCAGCACGAAGCCAAATGTAATGTCTCCCAACTCTGACTGCAAATTCAGTCCACTTACTCAGGGAGAGGGTCAAAGTAAACTGGTCTTCTTTCAGACCTCATCTCCCTGATACTGTTTTGCCCCACATTTTACAAATAGAATTTCAAATCAATGTGCAGCTTTGATATCTTGTTAATTTTTTGTTAGGAACAGAACAGTGAGAAAAGGTTTCTGCTATTTGATTTAGTAAGCACAAATTTAGGCTGCATGAAATAGTTATCCTCTAGTGGTTCATTTGCAGATTTCTCTAAACAAATTATACTAGACAGGGTGCATATTGAATTGAGAAACAAAGCCAAACTCCCAGTGCAACCAAGTACTTCAGTTAAAAAGCTAAAGTGCAGTTGTTTAAAAACAAATCTCTCTGAATGTAAAAATCAAACTAGCCTCTGTAACCCCACTTTGAAGAGGTAAAGTGCTACCCAAATAAAACTGCCACTCAAATATTAACAACATCAAAAAGAATAAAGCGATCTTTCTGTGAGGGTCTGGTGAACATTTGGCAGACTAGCAAAATAGAAATGTATTCTGATTATTCAAAGATGAAAGAACATCTATTTAAATGCATGTGATTGTTCAAATGGCCCCTGATGGGAGAGCATTAGTACTGCCTATTGCTCTCCATCACAAGCTAAAGAGTATGTAAAACCTCAGCTGCGGGTGTAAAACTATGTGATAATACTGCAGTCACAGACAGCTGTATTTGTTGACTATATTATTTTTCCTCCCCAAGGGACCATACATTCATCCTAAATTCACAGAGGAATCAAGCCTTGTTGAAGAAGAAACCCTGGGGACATCTTAGCAACACTGTGGTGGGGAGGGAAGGCTAATCAAGAAAATGAGGCAGAACTATTACAGTAGGAGCTCCAGGGCATGTAGGACTCCTACAGAAATGAGAGGAGGAGTAAAGTAAGAAATATGACTAATCCAAGGCTACTTGAACACCTTTTTTGTGTTATCGCGAGGGGTGTTTTTTACCAATCAGCTAGTTACACTTGAACAGACGATGCCATTATAAGTAAAAAGCATTTTTGTCATATTAAATCAAAAAAATGTGTGGTTTTCATGAAAAATGCCAGAACAATATACAAAACCAGTACATTATCAAGTACAGCTTGTTAAGCAGAATCAACTCCATATGGAATTTAAATTCAGGTTGGAAGAGACTTCTAAGATCACCAAGTCCAACCACACCTATCGCTAACATACCACTAAACCATGGCCCTAAGGATAGCCTCTACATCTTTCTTAAACACCTAAAATAACTCCCAAACTCCCATACCCTTTCCAAACACTCAGATTTGCCTATTCATCCATCGCTGTTTCAATATTATTAGATGGTATCTTAAAGAACAAAGGCCTAAAAGCAAATTTGGTTTTGTCTGAGCTTACTGCAAGTTGCTTCCATCTTTGATTTGGAGCATTAAGAGCAAATATGTAAATAAGAGCATGAGCATCACACATGGGAATTTAGACAGTCACCATTGCAGTCTCATGTTAAAAAGATAGAAGCACTTACGAACATTAATAAGTTAAGTAATCTCTTTTTGTAGAAATAGAAAACTAGGAAAAGACTACCTGAGTCTTCCAATGATACTGATGAGCAACATCCTGCAAAGGTATTTCCTGCAGAACACAGGATTTTGCTGACCATCTAAGCATATTTATAGCGTTCCAAATTGGAGCTTTATACATGATTTAATGCCTTAATGATGTAGATTAGAACCACGCAATTTCCTTGTACTGACATGAAAAGGAACTCTGATTACAGTGATTCATCTAATCAGAAGGGCTGTTGGATTGTGTACCCAAAACATTAATGTGCCATGAGCTCTGCTGCCTACCCGATTACATCCAGGTCCAGATCATCATCTAGATCATTTTTTCCACCTGCAACCTTCACTCACTCCAAAACCAGGCCAAAATGTTACACTACTCTTTGCTTCAGAATGTAACCTCTCCAAGCTCATGGAGGAGCTTGCAACATCTGGGCTCAGTCTTCTTTGTCGGCAAAGTTACATGTTCCAAAAGATTCTCTGAAGTTTGTGGGGGGTTTTTTAGGGTGATGAAACACTGAAACAGGTTGCCCAGAGAGGTGGTAGATGTCCTGTCCCTGAAAACATTCAAGGTCAGATTGGACAAGGCTCTGAGCAACCTAATCTAGTTGAATATACCCCTGTTCACTGTAACTATTATAATGATAGAATCTCAATCAGTTGGAAGAAATCCAGTGAAACTGGAAGTTCCTTATACTCAAGTGTAATTATTTAAAAAAAAAATTGCTTTTTAGACTAGACAATAGTCACAAGACCAATCACAGTATCACAGAATCACAAAGGCTGAAAGAGACCTCTAAGATCATCAAGTCCAACCATACCTATCACTACCATACCACTAAACCTTAGCCCTAAGGAGAGCATCCAAATGTTTCTTAAACACCTCCAGGGATGGTGACTCCACCATTGCTCTGGGCAGCCTAGTCCAAGACTTAACAACCATTTCAGTAAAGAAATCTCTCCTTATATCTAATCTAAACCTCCCCTGCTGCAACTTGAAGCCATTTCCTCTCATCCTCTCACTGTTAACCCTGGAAAAGAGACTAAACACAAGGCCACCTTATTTTACTAAAAATTTTGTACAAATCTTCAAGAAGAGAGGCATACACTATAGCTTCAGTTCACTTAATGATAAGGAACTGCTTCAGAGCTAAAGTAAAAAGAGTCTATCATGACACCATGCCTCTAAAGATCCTCCATTCTATTTGCATACATTAATTCAGCTTATGTTCACCTGGCAAAAATTCACACTTGAAAACTACAATGGCTGACACTGTGTGTAAAGTTCCAACACAGAGACAACTTTCACATGCAGGCTAAAGCAAGGCCCTTAAAATAGAGAATTATTCTGGAAATGCTGACACATTTTCAATGCTGTGAGTGGGCGCCAATATAATACACACATTGTGTACACATATGTTGCTGTCTTCCTGGGAAGCTTAACTGAAAGCCCACATGGTTGATGTGGGACAGGAGGAATGCCTCTTTGAAAGCACTCATCCTGCTTATTCATAATATCCCAAGTGAAACCCAAGGCATATGGTAAAATGATGCCTTTCCACAAACTGGCGCTTGTGACAGTGAACAATCTTTTGAACCCAAACTACCCCGATACTTGATCAAAACAACCCCACCTTGTTGACAGAACTCAGACATAATATTAAGATTCGGTTTTTAATTTAAATTTTCAAGAACAAGAATTTTTGCAGTCATTGAGACAGTTTAATAAAAAGAGTTGCAGCCATTACAAAAAGACTTATTTTAGTTGACCTTTTTTTGCTCAAGCACACACCCACCAGAGAGGATCAGACTCCCAAAAGCACAATGAAACAATAGATGGCCCACCTGCTGCTACATACAGCAAACTGAAAATCCAGGAATAGAGTATATGGGAGTTCTATTAAAATTAGCATTACCTTTCCGTTTTCTTTCACACTAGATTCTTATCTTAGCTAAGGCCCCCTTCCCCCGAAAGCTGTAAGAGCTTCCAAGCATAAACAGACAAGGTGAAGTCTGACCTATGCACAAGGTTCCAGTGAAGAATATTATGCCTCCTGCTTCTACAACAAATGGCTGGCATTTATGAAACTAATGTTCCACAAGGGTACAGAAGGATATGACAGGTATCTTAAACACCACCTCCATGGATACCCACAACTTAACTTCACAGCTGTCAGTTGATTTCACTATAAGGCTTACTTGTCACTGTGTGTGTTCCCCCCTTGCTTATATTTTTGCACATCAAGCTAAGACAGTCAGAACTCCTTAACAGGCTTAAAACAAGTGTGAACAAGTAATTGCCTAAGGAAAAGATTGCCTTGGGAAGACTTGCTGTAGAGGATTACCTGAAAACAAAGTGCAAATTTACTATTCCTCTGTGTATTTGCACTTTTTTCCTTACAAACGTTCATAAATTCAGCCTCAAACTGCTAGAACACATATGATTCTTCTATTCCACTATTTTGGAAGGATTTAGTGACTAGATATTTTTACTATGTTATGACAGATACCAGGAGGTGGGTATTGTGCTTTCATTGCTTTGTTTATGTCAAGTAAACGTAAGCTAACTGATTTTGCTAATATTTTAGCCATACATTTCTTCCCTAGCTATCACTTTTCCAATAGCTGGGTGGGTTGGACTTATAAGTTTGGAGGAAGTATTTATGTCAAAACTCCTTTCAGTTATCTACTCCAATAGCAAACTGCACTCCCAGAAATCAAGGACTTAATAACTGATTTTTAAAGCAAATATCCAACAGTCTAAGTCCATTTCAAAATGCATTTTAATATTCTAACAAACTATGTTTATGTTACCCATCACAGCTTAGCTTTAGCAACACTAAATTCAGACAGCACAAACAAGCTGTCACTCTTAAAAACCCTTAGCCCTTTTAGGAGAGCATTTAGTACACACATCTCCCTTAAGCTACTAAAAAACTGCTATGGTGTTCAAACATGTCTGACATCGGGCTACACTGAGAATTAGTTCCAAGTGTCTGCTGGGACCCATGATCTTCAACCTCACAGAACAGCTTCCCTCCCCTATTTTCTTCTCTCTCCCAATGAAAGTGGAAAAATGAGAGCAAACAAACAACTCTTTCTCACTGGCACTTAGACAGTTTCACAAGGCAAGGTTCCTTTCAGACAGTCATTACTTGCCCATCAGACAGAGCTGCGTGTAGTTAATGAAACCACATATGCCCAGACTGGAGGACAGCTGCGTACCAACTGGGTCACCAGTGATCCATACTACTGAACACCTCCCAGATGAGCTCTGTCTTCTTACATTACTGTGCTCTGGAAGTGATTAGAGCCCCAATTCCTCATAGGGCATTAATTATGGGGACTAGCAGTAAAAGGAAACACATGAACAGGATGTTACGTACTTTATTCTTGCTTTGAATCCCTGTGTGTTTGCTACAGCTGTGAATTAAGGGGTAAAAAGGATATGCAGAGGTCTGAACAAAATAATACAATATACTCTTCCAGTCTGCTATCCCAAAAAAGCCCATTTAAAAAGGGTATAGAGGGAAAGGATATATATGGCACAAAAGGCTATCTATGCCCCATTTTCTGCATTTTCCCAATTGCAGCACAGAAAATGCATGTATCATTAAGTTGTACAAACACTGAAGCATTGGCCACTGGGAATCAGCTGTAAGATGCAGTTATGAAGTGGATTAAAAATTCATATGAAGTTACAACAGACACAAGCCTTTATCAGTGCTCCTGTCATTCACCAGTACTCTGCTACTATAGCCAAAAAGCATTAGAACCCTAAACAACACTCTTTAGTCCAAGAATACCTGAATGTGCTGGCCTGTGAATTAAAGGTCGTATTTAGACAGAAGGAACCTTGCAGTGAATGAGGTAACCAGTAAAAAGTAACCCATCTAGAAATAAAGCACAGGTGACCAAACTCTTACAACCAACACAGCCTATTAAATAATTTAAACTTCAGCTGTGTTAATCAAAACAATGTTACCCCTTTTCAGAGTAGCATTATTTTCTACTCTGCATAGGTTACTGAAACTTTCTTTACTACAGGTAGCAAGCCTGTCTTCTAGCCTGATTTTTAATCTAGCATTCTTGGAATAAAAGGATTATCACTACAGCATGTCTAGTTTTATAAACTGGCTTTACTTTCAAACACAGGCAGAAGAGCTTCTATTAACTAAACAGCAAGTGTACCACTTGAGGTGATTATTCCCAACTTCCTTTTCATTTTGTTAAATAATAAAAGCACATTTTTATTCTTTCATGTTTCATAAAAATGGACACTTCCTTCTGAAAGCTTTCTTTATGTTTCTTCTTGAATGGTAAGTAGCTGCCATCATGAAGGCTAGTGTAAAAAGCATCCTAAAACAAATACCTTATCACTGAGTATTTCTGACAGAGAAGCTAGGATAAAATTTTCTACAAATCAACCATGCATTCAAAAGTGAATGATGAAAGATCCCTACAGGTCCATTACAGAGAAAGACAAAATGCACATACTACTGCTCTTCTATTCAGCTAGATAGGAAGCAAAGATCTAAATCAATTACAAGAACTTACAAGCCATTATTTTTGTCCTGTAGAATCTTTTGTGGGTTTAAAATCCTTGTCTTCCTCTGCCATCTGAATAAATAGTTATTAAGTTATTTTGCTACTAATACTTCCTTTGTTTTCATTTGGAAATACCCTTCCCCAAGTAATGAGGGTGATCAAAACCAGCTAAAAATTTAAATATTGCCTTGTAACAACTGCAGTCACACAGCCTGTTTGCATTTATGCTGAGAACAAGCTGTCATAACACTGTTCTACCATTTGTAACCTCCACATGTTCTCACCTGCCCTCTGCAACAAGAGCTTCTTTGTCAGAAAGGTGTGTTTGTGTAGCATTTCTTGTTTAATTTAGACTAAAACCAAAAATAGCAAATGGCTTGTGCCTCACCAAATTTGCACTGAAGCTCAATTACTCATGTGGTTCAGGTACACCAAAAGGTTTCTTAAAGCTACTTTGGTTCACATCTGGTTTTACATCACATCTAAGGAACAGGGAGGGGAGAAAAGGAAATTTTCACCATAACAAAAAGCTTAAAAAAACCCAACAACAAAATAAATCAAACCAAACAAACTAACTGCACTTCCTTCTCTCATGCAATTCCATCCAATCAGCCATGCACTCCTTCCTCAGATGGAGCCTCTTTATTTTAGCCAGGTTCCATTCCCAATTATGGGTTACACATTAAAAGAGAAAGTGCCCCTTTTTTCCTAGGAACAGCCTAGGACTGCAAGCAACAAGTCAACACTAGAAGCCTTTCAGGCAGAGTAAGGCAGCTTCTTTTCCTAAAAACCTAGGGAAGGAACCATCTAAAAATACAGGTAAATAAATGGACAAATACTAGATTCCTTTGCCTCATAAGAATAAAACACTCTATATATTTAATATCTAAACCAGTCTGACATAGCTGAAGTATAGAGGTTTGCAGATCATGTCAGACATCAGATAGATAGTATATATAGCCCAACTGTTCATCTCAGAATTTACTGAAGACCAAAAGCTTCATTTATATGCTTGGAAAATGGGACAAATCACAGGATTCTAAGGAGCCAGTAACTTTCACCACAAGATCACATCATCAAACCCAATCCACTTTGGTGAAGGCTGCCATCCTTACTATTCAACAATTATCAAGTTACCTCTGTGATGCTAACCAATGGTCCAAACCCACTCTATGAGAAGAGCTGTTAACATACTTTTCTGAATCTGCACATTCTGATCTAGTTGGGGATGTCCCTGCCCACTGCAGGGGGGTTGGACTAGATGACCTCCAGAGGGTCCCTTCCAACCCAAACCATACTAGGATTCTATGATTCTATTTGCCAAACAAAAAAGCCATCAGCCAAAACAATCTTTACTTGTCCAAAGAGAATCATTCTGAATTAAAAATACATTCTTCCTGATCCTTCTCTCAATCAACAAAATCTCCTCTGTCTGGAGACACAAACAGGTTGCAAGCGGCTAGCTGAGTTATAAATTTCCTAGCTTCCTGTAAATAAAACAGCAAGGTTGTGTTACAAGCAGAGGTTCTCACTTACCACAGGACAGTGCACAAATGGCTGTTATTGCACTGCAGCTGACGTAACTGAAGTTCATCCTGATGCTTACCCTTGTAACTTCTTACTGTGTTTGTACTTTCAGAGTAAAGAGGAAATGGGCTAGAAATTTCAGCAGTAGAAAGGCCTGTACCGAGAATGTTATGTACTTGCTGTGCCAGTTCAGCAACTTGATTCAGAAGCCTTAACTAATCTCAGTTGTCAACACTTAAAGAAGAGAAATCGAATACTTTGTAAACCCACTAACCAACATGAACAATAACAAAGGAGAACCTGGTCTATGACTGCAACCATAGGTAGACGACCTCACTAGAAGACTTGGAGAATCTAAAAACTCTGCACTAACAAGGCACTTAAGCTGTAAAATCCAGAAGCATGCAATTTGAATCAAGATACCAAGTGGCCAGATACACAACAGTATTTAGCAAGACTTTCTGTACAGGAACAGGAGTGGTTTTGTGATCACCCTTAAGGACTTCCTTTACTCAGACTTTCTCTATGCAGGCACCTCTTTCTACATCAACCCCAAAACCACCTCAGCGCTTTACCTCTTGCCATCTTCATCTGTACTTCCCATTAGTTAAGAAATATCCATCTTTCATCTTATCCATGTCTGCAATGCCACTCAAAAAGTAGCAGCAAACTGATTTTGGCTGAACCAAGCAGTTTTTAAGAGACATTAATATTAAGTATACACCTTGGTTTTATATGTGTCCTCTTCTCATAAAAAGATTTTCAGCAAAAAGCATGCAATATTAAAACAGCCAATGAACAAGATGTATTCTGCCAAGGACATGATTCACAGCTATGCACAGGAAAGCTCACACTTGTCAAAACCAAAACCCCAGACTCTCAAAGACAAAGAAAGCCTTTTGAAGAGATGTATTTGAACCAGTGATTTCAATAAGCCTGCATTAATCAACTTTAAAACGTATGTGACAAGAAATACCTTTTAATTACTTCATACACAGAAAAACTTCTGTGCAGCCTTTATCTAGCAGAGTTTACAGACTTTATTAAACATTAGAGGACATTTTTATAGTAGACATACTCAGAATGTAGAAGCAATTCATATACAATAAACAAACTTGTAAGCCACACCTCCTCTGCTTAGCAAGAGTCATCCCATAGAGTACAGAATCACAGCACCAACTACTCTTAAGCAGCTAGTATACGTTTGACACAAAACAGGATAGAGAAGCAACACCACTGCAGTGTAAGCTTTAGTTTTAGTCATCTGTACATAACTTGTGGCACACTATCTTGTTGCATCCACAGGATCTTCAATAATTAACATTCAGGACAAATTCTTCACAACAATGCAATTTTGGTGTCATCAGGCAAATAAAATCACATATATTGGCAGTGGTTCCTAAATGTACCATCACTATAGAAGTTAAAAGATAATTCAATAATCCTAATAGGTTAAAAGTATACCAATCAAATATATAGAAAGAATGCTTCCAAATGCAGCCACTGTCTCTATTTCATGATAACCTTTTATCTGGAAGCCAGAGACACACTAACAGAAAACAAAACAGAAATTGGCTAGGTGTCACCAAGGGAGGCTTTTAGCTTGCCTTCTTTTAAAGCTAACTACACTTCAACTTGACAGTCATTTTAGAAACATCTTCAAAAACATTTAAATGATCTTTTCTACATTTGCATTATAACATTAACAAACAACATACTTAGGTAAATGCAGGAGTATTTGGAAGCAAAGAATCTAAAACATTATCAGCTTCTTACTAACAACAAATCAATATGATTAAGTATGTTGAAGCTCTACAGAACAAACAGGGACTTACTCATAGGGCTCAGCAAAAAATGTACTTTCATGCAAGTTTAAACTAGGACATGCATACAGATAGAAAACCACCAGTAGGTGAATGAGGCAAGCACTTAAGTCACAAAGATGTAGAATTGAACTTATAATGGCATGAGGCATGAACTGCTGAAACACACTTTTTGTTTTAAGCGTTCTGATACACAGTCAGAATGCAGTTTGTATAGGAACCAAAACTAACAATTTTAGAAGTGTTTAGAAGTGTTGCACTCCTCAAGCTTCAAACTCCATCAGTCAGGCAAAATAATAAAGTTGTCATATTTTTAAACAAATCTAGAGAGCCTGAAGTAGTTACTGTGATTTAGTGCACTTCATTACTATGCTTTGTTTTAAAATCCCTCCTCTCCAATCATCTCACACAAATGACTCAAATAAATGACAGTAAATATGCTAACTGCACCTTCTTCAAAAACCCTTTGCCTCACCAAAGACATCCTTGTATCAGGACTGGTATCCTTAGGCAGGAAATTAAGTGGGTAATTGGAAAGAAGAAAGGAACTCTAGCATCTAGATCCAGTTAATAAGCCACTGAATGATGGTATAGAGAATATAGCAGACTGCTTTTGAAAAGTGACACTGAAACTGGCTTTAATTTATTGCTAACTGTAAGCAGTACCAGAAGTAAATCTGGGTTTCATACAACACAGGGAAGTTAAAATAAAACCTGTTTACATAAAAGAACCATTTATGTCAAATTTTCCTTACCATAAAAAGTTCTTACTTCCTTTGCAATACAATGACTTCTGTACATACAACAAATAGGATATTAAAAGAAGAATGCCTAGGCTCAGTGCTGAACAATTCTTCCAGGAGTTCTGGTAAGAATGCACCTAGAGTGAAAACATTCCTTTCCCTACTTACAAATTCAAACACAAAACACATTCATCAAGATCCTGACTCATCATTAAAACAGTTGAAACGGTGTATTTTGCTTCTTTTAGGCAAATTGCTCCAAGTATATTCAAAACTGGACAGACTTTACATACTTAGAAAAAACTCCTTAGATGTTAACCAAGCTTCCAGCATCCTAACAAAAACAGAAGTTTACCACACTATACTGAATAGCTGTAATCATTGCTAAAGATTTGGAATGAACATACGTATAAATCAAGCTTATATAACAGCAGTGACATTAACAAGCATGTAGACATTTCACTGCTTCTATCAACACTTCCAGCAGCTGTGAAACTACACTGCAACCCTGCCCCTGAGCTCAGGTGCAGACAGAATGGCAGGGATTCAATCTTCCATTCTCTTCCTCTCTACCTCCCACTCTCCATTATCTCATTTAAGAGGAGGAGACTCTAGAAACAGCATCATATATTTTATTTGAGTAGATTAAGAGATTGAAAACAGCTTTGTATCTTTCATTCAAATAGATTTAAAAGATATATCACACATTGCAAAGTTTAATTGTTGTGACACTGCTGTACCGCCCTTCCCAAAACAAAACTGCAGATTTTCTGCAGAAGCTCCTGAGACACTATTTGTAAAATATTAGTCAATAAAATCAAATATTAAAAACCTCTTCACTCACCACCAAGAGTGCACAATGTGACATTAATCCCTGCTATTAAAAATGAACCACTGCAAATCAGGAATCCATTAGGTTTCTGAAAAGGTTTCTCAGCACCAAAATAACATTATCATCACCTTATGCTGACATCACTCTATCTCAAAAATGTGAATAGTGTTTTTCTCCACTTCATCACTTGTGAAAGCTCTAAGCCAATAGCCATCATGGCTCCCACAGTTTTAAGAAGTGAGGTAGGGAGGTCAAGCTCAATACAAGTAACAGTCTCTCTCTCATAGAGGAAAAGCTACATATTGTAAGGCTCTGTGAATAAGTAATTACAAGGAAATGAACATTTTATGAAGGAAATGCACTTGATTTTAAAGGTCACAAAGTGACAGATAAAGAGCACAGAGCGGAACAAATCCAGCAAGTTACTGATTGCCCTGCAGGGTCAACAAATCCAAACAAGAAATATTTCTGCTCTTTAAATAATTAAAAATGTCAAAACACAATGGCTGCAGACAAACAGTCTTAAGAATGCAGAGAGGCCAGACAATCTACTTCAGATTGAAATATTTCACTTACCTGTCCTGTGACTGCTCCTCATACATCCTTTCTTTTCCTTCTTTGAAGAGTCTTATAGCCCGTTTAGATTTCTTCATGAGGCTGTCAATGTAGATTTTAAAATACTCATTCTCACTGAGCTGGGCAAGCTTCTGGTTGTCATCATATTTGCTCAGGATAAGTCTTAAATGTTGATAAGTGTCAGGTAAAATGTCAAGTATGTAAGGTGGGCTGTTTTTCAGTTGAAGCTTCGGATTTTGGCACAATCTTACCTATAAAGCAAAAACAAGAGAATGTATAAGACAAGAAATACATTGGGGCAAAAACTGATCTGACACAACAGAATCACAGAACAGAGCTGGAAGGGACCCATAAGGATCACTGAGTCCAACTCCTGGTCCTACATAGGACACCCCAAGAATCACACCACACATCTGAAAATGAATAAGCATAAGCATACTTCTCTAACCTCTGGACACCAAGAATTAAATCCTACCTCACTTATACTGCCTGAAATCAGAACACAGTCTCCAACACATCTATAAAAAGCTAAGAGGCTTACTTAAAATCAGAATGTCTCTGCCTGCCTACTATATGCTAAGGAGCACATTATCAAAACACAGTAAGCGACTACTGCCAAGAGCAGTAGGTTTGCACAGATCTGTTTGCTGCAAGAGGAACTTCCCTGTGGATGTTTAAATGTCAACTAAAAACTGACCTTATAAATTACTGTGCCATCTGCTTGCTCTGTCTTTTCTCTATCTGACAATATAACCTCTTAGAACCTACATGAATTTAAAGTTTGAGATGTCTACGCATATGCAAACAGTCTGAACAACACCAGTGGTTCAAAAGCTATTAACTACGACAGACACAAATTAAGTCACTCATAAACAGATACCATAAACCAGCAAACAAAGCATTATAAACTCAATCTTTATAATGCATCATAAACTCAATGTTTTCCAGTTAATGGCTATAATAGAAGGTAACATCTTAATGGACTTGGACTCATCATGTTCCTAAATGGCACAAAAATTCACTGAATAACATACAACACTTGAAAGAAGAAGCTTCAGATGAATTGAACACTTTTATTTAAATCTGGTCTCCACTGGAAATGTTTCTGGAAGATGATGATATTGGTTTTGTTTCCTGAACATATGCACCATAAAGAAATTCACTGCCTTAAGACTGTTGCCACAAACAGCAAAGCAAACACGTATGTTTTTTCGCTTTGAAACATACACAAAAACCACAACAGGCAATTAGGTTTAGGTAACTGGGGTCATATTTAGAAAAGTGAAGATAGAAGAGAGGACAAAAGTAAAGCACTGACAAGTTTTCACAAAGAAGTCTAGCACTGCTGGAACACTGCAGACTCAAAAGTACTACCAGACAGGTTAGCACCATTCAAAACTGATACTTAAAACAGCAGCTCCCCTCATTTTACTGATCAGTTATCACTTCAGTAATTTCTATTATTCTTTCACCTACTAGACCAAGTAATGGATCAGGAACCCCTCTGACATGTTGCAGAACAGACAGTCCTTCTCACAGGAAAATCTACAGTCTCAGTGGGAAACAGACAGATGGATGCAGGCAAATATGAATATATGAGCATAACACTGTTCAACACGCTAAACAGTGGTTCAGGGCACTGGCAGTTAAGTATTTCTATATATAAACTGCAAAATTTCAAGGCAAGCTCTAAAATAACTTGGTGGCTCACAAAGGAATTACTCCTAAGTTGAGGAAGATGCTGGAAACAAAGTAAATCACAAAGATGTTTGGTCATCTCGTCATCAAATGATGAAGTCTGGAACTGCAATCCGTAACTACAAGAGCACGACAGCAAGAGACTCTGAACCTGAAAATAACTTCTTTATATTTCATGTGATAAAAAAGAAGGTTATAAGGATAAAGAAAAGGACAACAGAGTCCAAGTTGTGGGCTAAGAGATGCCTGCAGCAGCATTCTGAAAGAGTAACAGTTGGATATGACAGCATTCTTTCCAGGTCAGAAAAGCTGAACTTACTGGTACACAAAACAGCACAAATAGCAAGGCCTGGATGAGAGATTTAGGTGAATGGATTGAACCTGAAAGAGTCAGACTCAACTTTTAAAAGAGCAGTTCAAGTAAAGGAGTTGCCCAAGTGAAGGCAGGGTGACAGTGTCACCCCACCAACATCAAGAAAGGAACAAACAAGAGACTTACGAACGAGATTAAACATTTTATTTTAGTTGTGCTAAAGTTTAGCTGACAGAATTCTTTTAAGGAGCTTTCAGAATCATGAGCAAAGAATTTTACATGTGTTGACAGATCTGAAAAACATCCATATAGAGACATACATACATTTCTTTTTGTAGAATAATTTGAACTAGAATCTCAAAGGCAGAAGTGAAAACCTAGATGAGAAACGTAAACATTTTCTAGCTGAACTTTTGTTCTCTGATTTCTGATTTAGTGAAAACTTGAAGCAAGACTGACATTCTTCCCCAAATCAACTATAAGTGATACATATCAGTATCACAGATTAATTACACCTTTTTGGAGCAACAAGCACAAGGGTGAAAAAAGAACAGATGAAAAGAGGAAGATACTCATTTAGGGAAAAAAGTCAGCAATGAGAGCAGACCACAAGCAGAGAAGGCTGCAATCATTTTTAATTGCTTTATCCCAACTTAAATCTCAGGAACAAAGAATCAAAGAATAAATTCTCTTTCTGAAGTCTCTCTTTCCATCAGATGTGCCAACAAGCAGACTGTAAGTGGTTTCATGTATACTAGATATTCCATTAATAATATAAAAAGAACAGGAAAAAGCAAATTGCTTATGCTGGTTGGTGTATTTTCAACAGCTGGTCCATTCAACTATACAAAAAGAATATCTAGTTACAAAGGAGAATTAGTTTCTCTTTCAGATGTTCTAGAAAAATCTTCTCCAGTCCAGTATTGTTACAGACAATCATACACACATCAAAACAGGATCCTGTGGTCATCATGGTTTACAAGGCTTCACCTTCTGCTGAACTTACACAGATAAACACAACGCAGTACTAGAATCTGCAATGCTAGGACAAGCCTTTAAGAAATTCAAACAAAAATTCCTTTACAGTACAACTCAATCAGTCCTTACATATTCTCATTGAAAAAACACTAACAGTTAGTTCAAGTCAGTGATTCAGTGGAGAAGTACAAGGCTTTCTTCACTTTAGAGACTACAAAAGGTTTCAATCCAAAGGAAGTAAGCTTACAAAGTAAATCATATGGTTTCCAGAGTCAGGATGTCCTGACACATACCACAGCAGTTCACAATTAAAAGCAAGCAGTAAGAAATGACATCTGCTGATGCAAAAGACTTACCAATGCACCAGAAGTGGCACATATACCCTTCTTCAAAAGAAAACAGAACTCCAAACAAAACAAACAAAAACTTCCAAGCAAACAAAAAAACCCACCCACCCAACAACCCAAAATAAAGACCTGTATATTGCACTTTACTAAGGAACCCTCACCAACGCTTTAAGAGCGGACATGAATCATATCACTGTGTGATTTGTGTATTGTTATGACTGGAAGTAAGCATATATATATTTAGCAAGCATTCAGCTTAAAAAACTAAAAACAGCCAGTCAGCAAGTAGTAATGTGTCTCTCACTGAGGTAAACTGAGACAAAGCTAAGCTCCTGTCACTATCTCACTCAGGATAAATCTAGGTACTTACTCCAGAATCACAAAAACAACAGAGTGCAACTCTGATTGTGATGAACTAAGACACTACCCTAATCTGCTAGAAACAGGTTTTGAAACAGTTAACTCATGAACTTCCAGACAAAATTACTCCTATGTCTACAGAGGGAAAACCTCCAACCCTCTCTTCCCGCCTCTCCTCTCCATCCCCCAACCAAAATAAATACCACTACTCATAACATTTTTGAAGATATTTGACTTATCTTGTAAAGCATAATTTCACGGCATCAAGATGAGAGTCATGGATGCCTAGTGTAGTTAGACAACATATTTCTTACAGAAAGCTGTATCTTCTAGTCACTTTCTAAAGCAAACAAAGTTGAAAGCCCTGGACTCGTTTAACAAAGGAACTTTTGTTCAAGCAAAGTATAACAGCACTAACACAACCTGTTTAAACACCTAATGCTAGTCAAAGACAAAACAAGGCAAGTAACACAGCTAAAAAAAGAGTATCTAATGAGTAGGACATCTGCTAAACAGTTTTCAGCTGCAGTGAATAGACTACAGCACCAGTGCTTACACACTTCCAAAACAAAACTACACTGCAAAACTGTCTATTGAACAAGTATCTTCTACCACACAATACAGACAAGTTAAAGTAANACAGGAGACCCCAAGGGATTTTCAGACTGTGCCTAACTCTGATGAACCACAGGCAGCACAAAGGTAGCTCTGCAGTCAGTTATCACAGCAGTTCTCCAGAAAACCAGAACACACAATGCTACCAACAATGGATTCTGAAACCTTAATCAGGGAGAGGCTAATCAGGAAAATGGGTGAAATCTGAACATTACGCTGCTTCATCAGAAGTAACCTTAACTGCAATGCATTTGTTTTCCACAGAAAGATGGGGTTTCTTTCTGAAGGAAAGCTTCTCAGCAAAATGTAAGTACAGTTGAGTGATCCCCTATCTCTCTTTGGCTGATAATATAGCACGTGCTTGTCCAACAGCTACCATACTGCAAGTGTGCCATGTTTCCATATGGAAGGCATAAGCAGTAACAATACTGATGCTACACACACACACAAGGCTAGCTGACTTTGAAGGGGCATTTATACTTTCCTTTGACTGGAAAAAGAGAATATTTCATTTCTCTGTTTAATTTTTTTATTGTTTTTCCACTAACAGTCTGTGCAGGGTGTAAAACCTTCTATCAACTTGGAGCAGGTAATACACTGACTGATTATGAATGATGATTTTCTTTTCTAGATCCTTTGTGGAACAATGGCATTTAATTGACTTGGAAGGCTGCACATTAATGTAACACTTACTTACATAAAACATTGCAAAGAATAACCAATGCACATAGTGTCAACTACTGTGCTCTGTAAACTCCCTAATATGCTGCTGAAAAATTGGGTGCTGACAAATTTTAACCACATCACTAATTTACAGAGGTAACAAAGCTTTTACTAAGTCAATAGTATGAGCTCTAATTTACTGTTAGGTAATTATAAAATAGCAAATCCAACTGCCATCCCCATTTATACAGCCACAGTCAAACAAGGGGATGGGCCCTGATAGTGTGCCCAAACAATTTAGATAACACTGTTAATCTTCAAAGGAGAAAATATGATTCTTTTCAGGCCCAATGCATAAGAGTACTAAAAAGTGATTGAGAGTTGAGATCAAGTATTTGTTTTAAAAGATTTGGTTCACAATGTCTCACAATTGTATCAGCTTGAAGCCCACAACAGTAAAGAACACACAAAAGTACTGCCAACTCTAAATAGCCCAAGCAGAAAATGAACTATTCTTAATTTTACAGAACAGGCATTCCCTCCCAAAGTCGTTCAAGATAACTAGTATCTTCTAATAATAATACATGACTAGTTTCCAGGTTTTAAAATCATTAGATTTAGAATCTCAGAAAAAAAAAGTCTCATGTAATTTATGCATAAAGGAAGACTTAGTTATTTTTACTATTTTTTTTATTTTTTTTTTACTAACAGGATACAAACTATCTAAAATACACATCATGTTTCAAAAACAGTCATTTGCCTGCTAGAAGGTCTGAGACATATGGTCTACTCTCTTATCCAATGGTAGCACTAGAGAGCAGGGCTAGCCTTCCAAGCCATAAAAGGAATATTATCCTTTGCATTGCAAAGGAATTAATCAAAATATTTTTGGTTCTTAATGGTAAAGCTACTGCTTACCCATGAGAAAAGCAGCAGTCAAACTGGACTTTGATGCTAACAGTTGATGTCACTTTAATAATGCACATAACAATTCACATTCATTTATTACTTGGAAGACTAACTTTTTTTTATTATCATTCTCTGCAAGTATGTTACTTACAGTAACTTTTACACATGAGGCTCTAACCAGAAGCACTTTCCCAATGTTCTTTCCTGCTAAAGGACTCTTCCAAAACCCTTGATTTTTTTTTCAAAGGGGTAACAGAAGTTTAGAGAAGACACTTAAGCAGAATTGCAACCTTCTGCCCATTTAACAGCTGAGGCATAAGTCCATGGAAAGCAAACACTTGAAACAGGAAACAAGCATTTGAACTATGAAATCTGAACAATTCCAAAGCATGACACAAGCAGTGCTACACAGAGAAATGAAGGAATGGCAATTTTAAGAAATATAACCCATAAATCATTGAGCTCTGCCCCAAGTTTAAGACTGCTCTTTCATCCTTTGATCAAGATATTTAGATTTTCTTTGTTTCCATTCTCCCTTTCGCTAACATCTTTAGAATGGGAGAAAACTTCAGCTACCTCACTGCTGCAAACAGATGGTTATCACAGCTATTATAGTTAAAGAATAAACAAGGATAATGACTGTTATTACAACAAGCAAAACTGGCCTCAAAGCCCAAATCTTACCATGGCTGGCACCCCACTGACTTTGCAGAGCCTACCACCTTCACTAGGTATTAATTTGATCAGTGAACCACCACAGAAATCAGCTGTAGGAAACACTCCAGAAATGGGATTTGAAACAACCATTGATAGAGTAGGTTTCTATTTCTGATTTTAATCCCTGGTTTTGATCTAGGCAGAGGAGAAAATGACCTTCCCTGTGCCTACAGCCACATAAGGCTAAGAGACTTACTTAAATTCGTTTGCCAACATATTAAATTTGCTCAAACACATCCTTTCACTGCAAGTACTAAATGCTAAAAACTCAAAAAGCAAGCTACAGCATTCTCGCACTATGACATCACCCTGTCTGGTATACTTTAATATAATTTGAAAATAAAATTGGATTAACTGAGAGCAGCTTAAAGAGGATACATTAAAGATCCAAATTGAGGACACTTAACCAGTAAAATGAAAAAGAAAGCACAGTGCAGTTTCCAGTCTTTCGAGTGACTTCTACAGAAGAGGCCTTAGTGGCTGTTCTGATGCACTGTTGAAACAGTGACAAATAGAGTTATCCTGTATTAGCTGAGTAAAAGCAATCCACAAGTCCAAGTAATGGTGTTAAGATTTTATGGTAACCATGAATATAAAAAAAACAATCAGGGGACAACCTTATCATACAGATTTGTAAATGGCCTGACACAGTAGAAATTCAGCCCTACATTCCCCACGTGGTTGCAACAATGAACCAGATTCCTGGTTTCCAAGCCAAAAACTTCCATCTCCTGAAGAAGAGTGCCTGCTTCCAAGTATTTATTTATACTTGTAGCTCTTACTACAAGATGCTCACTGTTTACAGCATCCTGATCTTCAACAGGGAAATGTGAACAAAGTCTTTGGGATAATAACCGTTTCTGTCAAGGCTGGGTTTTAAGTTTAGAACCATAATCAGAAATTGTGGTGGAAATACACATGCTATTCTTGGAGCATCAAAAAAGGACAGCAAAAAGGACTCAATCAAATACTTTAAAATTACCACTTGTCAAGGCATATTACATGAAATCACCACCACCACATCATTATAACTACTTACAAACTTCATGGAATGTTAAACATCTGCATTTTACAAAGGTCTCAGGGAAAGCAAACAGTTATGCTAACAAAGACTCACCGAGTTAAAAAGTCATTAACTCTCCTGCCACACAGACCCAAGGCTAACAGGTAGGAAACTTCACTCCCCAGCAGTTTCAAGAGCAGTCACAGAATCACAGAGGCTGGAAAAGACCTCTAAGATCATCAAGTCCAACCATACCTACCACTACCACACCACTAAACCATGGCCAAGGAAAGCATCTAAATGTTTCTTAAACACTCCAAGGACGTGACTCCACCACCTCCCTGGGCAGCCTATTCCAAGACTTAAAGCAGAGTGCCTGCATGTCCTGAACAGGTATAATCAAACTGCTTCTAGCATTAGTAAGGAATTTTCCTAGCTATTCTATCCTCGCACAAGCTGTCACTTTGTATAACACTAAATAAAATAGATCAGGCTGGTGCAGAGAACTGTAAGAACTAAAAAAACCTACGGTCTATCCCCCCAACTTCCTGAAAAATAAGTTTCATTACAGTCTATTTCCAGTTTCAACATGAAGAGTAGAAGCACTTTAAAATCATTAAAATGCAGAATACACACTTAAAAGACATGTGTGCATACTAATCTGTTTACTAAACTGACAAGAGTGACATCTCCCAGTCCCCACGCACATTCCTAAAAGCAGAAACACATCTACGTTGCCATCATGAGCGTGTCTCACAGGACAATTAGCTTAACTGAAGTTTCATCCTTCAGAGGTCTTATTTGCAGACTAACAATGTGATATCCAACACGAAACACATAGAATATGTGATTACAAGTCTAAGTTAAGCAGCTTTTCGTTAGGACAGCTCTCCAAGTTTGAGTCATTTTAAAAGATCTGAAAATAACAATAGCCTAAGGCAAACACACACATTTGTTTTCCCTCCGCAAACCAAGATTAAAAAAAACATAGCCAGAGGCCATAGGAGGGAAGAGGGGGGAAAAAAAAAAGAGAGAGAGAGAAATGGTGCTTAAATAACCTAAGTTCGCTCATTTCCCGAGGCACAGGCAGCACAGCAGTAGAGCTGTAGGAAGACACTGTTTCCCCATGTGTACCTATTTAAATAGCCGCATTCTTCACTGTGTGTATACACGAACGCAGACACTCACCACTTTGTCCATAAGCTTCCAGGTCTTTTCCACAGTCCTCCGGTCAGCAGCAGCCTGCTTGGGGGGGCCCACAGCATCCTGAATGGCATCAATGAAGCCCAGGATCCGTCCCTTACGCGGGTTCCGGCCATTGAGGGAATTAGCCATCTGGGAGCCAAGCTGGCAGCAATGACAGGGAAACAGAGACTCACAAGGTGCTCCGAAAACATCTTGTCATAAAACTCGCCGCAGCCAGTGAGGTAACACTTCCTTCTTCACGGGCAGGAAAGGGCAAGACCAGGGCATGTTTAGGAACAAGTTTAACTTTTCATGACCAGCAGCGTAAACCCACCTGGCCAAAGTTTACATTGGCAGAAACAATCCCAGATTTATTGTCAACACCAAACAGGCGGGAGGGCCCGGCCTCGGCGGCCCGCCTCGGCCCACCC